>VMDO01008105.1:0-47656 GCA_007922755.1 Pedetes capensis | reverse complement strand
GTCTTGACTGCTGCTTCCATGGGTGTTGATTATAGAGCCAAGCAAAGCAAAATCTTGGACAACCTCAATCTTTTCTCCATTTATTGTCAAGTTGCATACTGACCCAGTCGTAAGGATTTTTGTTTTGTTGATGTTTAGTCGTAACCCATATTGAAGGCTATGATCTTTGATCTTCATCAGTAAATGTTTTAAATCCTCTTCATTTTCAGCTAGCAAAGTGGTGTCATCTGCATAACGCAGGTTGTTAATGAGTCTTAGTCATAAGGAACCAATAACAACTGCATGCAAGAATTTATGAGCAATAATACTCATATCAGTATTCTGTGATAATATCAATAAATTAGAAATAATCCAAAAGTCTAAGAATAGAACATAAATTAGATAACTTCTGGTATATCCATATAAGCAAATAAGAATTGCAACCAAATGTTAAAAACATATCCTTAAAACTATTGCCATAATAAAAATATGATATAATCTTAAGTAAGAAGGAAGTCATAGGCAGAATGTAGAAGGTAATGGCAGTTTCAGAAAAGAAATTATATATGTGAACCCTAGGGAGTGAGATACAGCAATAGATTAGTTATTATAGCCTCTAAGAGGTATGATTGCTGATAAAATCAATATACCTCTTTCTCTATATTTAAAAATATTTTATTTATATAATTCATTATATAATTTTATAATAGAAAAGATTATCTCTAAATTTAAAATAGAACCATAATTTAAAAAGAAAATCATGCTGGACAGAAGGTATGTTCCTAAGCACAAATCAGTAGTGGGGAGAGGAACATATCTTAGAGAGCATGATAACACAGACAACAGAAACTTAGTGCACAATGTAGGAGTAATTTTGGCAAAATTTAGAGACATTTATACTTGAAGACAGAGTACTGGCAACCTTGAGCATGATCAGAAAGGAAAACAGCTGTTCATGTTTTTATGCCAGGGTTTATGAAGAATATCAGGACATAGAAGTTGGCTATCCAGAATTGTTATCAGAAAGTTGAGCTAAAGAACCTGAATATGCATATGTGAGAGTGATACAAGCCTAGATAACAGGATACAACATACTAAAAGTGTTTCGTGCCCAGGCAAAGAGGTGGGGTAATGAGAACAAGGAAGTATGATAAACAGAAATAAATCTGCCTAGTATGAGGAAGCCCAGATGCTCTTTTATTTTCCAAAGTTAACATTTATTTGGCTAGTGAATTCACTGGGAAGGCATGCATCTATGTGTGAGGGTATGTGTATGTGTGTGCCCATGTATGTGCATGTTTGTGTGTACATGTTAGAGGATTATTTCCAAAATAATTCCACTTGAGGCCAGGAAGAGACCTTAAGCTGATATGTTGTTGTTGTTAAGTGCTGTAGAGACAGGTCCAACTCATAGTAATCCTCATTAGAACAGAATGAAACACTACCTGACACTGTGCTTTACATATATTTTTTACATTTAAGGCCATTGTTGCACAACCCATTTAGTTGAGGGTCTTCCTTTTTCCACTGACTTGCCACTCTCCCAAACATGATGTCCTTCTACAGGGAAGGATACCTCCTGGCAATATGTCCAAAATTGTAAGACACAGTCCTGCCATACTTGCTTCCAAGGAGTATGCTGGTTGCACTTCTTCTAGGGTAGATATATTGGCTCTTTTGGCAGTCCATGACATATTCAACATTCATCACCAACACCATAATTCAAAAGCATCAATTCTTCTCTTGTCTCCCTTATTCAATATCCAGCTATCACAAGCATATGAAGCAACTTGTAATACCATGGCATGAGTTAGGCACACTTTCATCTTCAATGCGACATCTTTAATTTTCAACACTTTAAAGAGGTCTTTTGCAACAGCTTTTCCCAATGCAATGTGTCCTTTGACTTCTTGACTGCTGCTTCCATAGGTGTTGATTGTAGAACCAAGTAAAACAAAGTCTTAAACAACCTCAATCTTTTCCCCATTTATCATGAACTTGCTTACTTATTCAGTTATAAAGATTTTTGTTTTCTTGATGTTGAAGTGAAATCCATACTGAAGGCTATGTTCTCAGATCATCATCAGTAAATGTTTCAAATCCTCTTCACTTTCAACAATATTTCATCTGCAAAAGGTAAGTTGTTAATGAGTTTTCCTCCAATCCTGATGTCACACTCTTCTTCATAAAGTCCAGCTTCTTGAATTATTTGTTCAGCTTAGAGATAGAAGAGGTACAGTGAAAGGATACAGCCCTGATGCACACCTTTCCTGACTTTAAACCAGGCAGTGTTTCCTTGTTCTCTTCAAATGACTGCCTCCTGGTCTATGTACAATTTCCTCATAGTACATGTAAGCACTCTGGTATTCCCATTCTTCACAATGTTATCTGTAAGTTGTTGTGATCCACCCAGTTAAATGCCTCTGCATATTCAATAAAAGATAGATAGACATCTTTCCAGTATTCTCTGCTTTTGGTCAATATCCATCTGACATCAGCAATCATGGCCCTGTTTCCATGCCTTCTTCTTCATCTAACTTCATTTCCCAGCAATTCCCTGTCAGTATAATGCTATGGTTGCTTTTGAATGATTTTTCGTAAAATTTTACTTATATGAGATATTAATGGTATTGTTCAATAATTTCTGCATTAGGTTAGATCCCCTTTCTTGGGAGGAGGGAAAAATATGGATCTCTGCCAGTCAGTCAGCCAGGTAGTTATTTTCCAGATCTCTTGGCATAGACAAGTGAGCACCTCCAGTGCTTCATCTGTTTGTTGAAATATCTCAACTGGTATTGCATTAATTCCTGGAGCCTTGTGTTTCACCAATTCCTTCAAAGCAGCTTCTACTTCTTCCTTCAGTACCATTGGTTCCTGACCATGTGCTGTCTTGAAATGGTTTATCATCCACTAATTCTTTTTAGTATAATGATTCAATGTATTCCTTCCATTTTTTCTTTTGATGTTTCTTGCATCATTTAATATTTTCCCTGTAGAATGCTTCACTATTGCCACTTGGGGCTTGAATTTTTTCTTCAATTCCTTAATCTTGAGAAACACAGAGCCTGTTTCTTCCTTTTGATTTTGTATCTCCAGCTCTTTGCACATATCATTTTAATATTTGATTTTGTCTTCTCAAGCTTCCCTTTGAAATCTTCTGTTTAGTTCTTTAACTTTGTCATGTCTTCCTTTTACTTTAGCTGCTTAACATTCAAGGGCAAGTTTCAGAATCTTTTTTTGACTTGTAATTTGGCTGGTTTTTTCCTCTTTTCTTTTTAATAATCTTTTGCTTTCCTCATCAATGATGTCTGATGTCATGCCACAACTCATCTGGTCTCCAATCTCTAATGCATTAAGTCTGTTCTTGAGATAGTTTCTGAACTTAGGTGGGATATACTCAGTATCATACCTTGGCTCTTGTACAACTGTTCTAATTTCCTTTAGTTTCAGTTTGAACCTGCATATGAGTAGTTGAAGATCTGATCCACAATCAGCATCTGATCTTGTTCTCACTTCTGATACTGAGCAATACTGAGTTTTTCCATCATCTCTTTCAACAAATGTAGCCAATTTGATTTCTATATGTTTTATCTGGTGAATTCCATGTATAGGGCCATCATTTATGCTCATGAAAAAATACATTTGCAATGATAGTCATTGGTCTGAAAAAATTCTATCATAGGATCTCCAGCATTGTTTCTGTCACTAAGGGCATATTTTCCAACTACTGAAACTTCTTTGTTTGCAACTTTTGCTTTCTATCAGCAGTAATTAACAGTGCATCTTTATTACATGTTCTATCAATTTCAGACTGCAGAAGCTGGAAAAAAATCTTCCACTTCTCATTTGTGGGCTAGTGGTAGATGAGTAAATTTGAATAACAGTCATGTTAGCTGGCTAAGATAAGCAGTTATACTGCTGAAAAAAAGAAAAGCTGATATGTCTGTATTTGTATCCAATGAAATAAATTTTAAAGCAAAAATATTATTAGTGATGAAGACCATCACGACGTAAAAATGACAGCTTATATAATGCAATCTTAAACATGTATACATCTAACAAAATAATCTTGAAATAGTTAAAAATAAAATAGATAAAACTACACAAATAAAATAATCAATTAACCATCATAGTAGGTGGCTTCAACATCACTTTTAATTTTTAGGTTTGATACATCAATCAGCAAAGACATATATTTTCAAAATATAGAAACTACTCTTGACCAAATAGCCACATGTAGATTTCTACATTTGATAGAAAAGATATATTTTCCCCAAGCATATACAGAATATATTTGAAGTTTAACCATGTACTATCATAAGAAGCCCTAAAATATTTCAAAGAATATTCAGATCATATTTTTTACCACAGTATGTTACAAACTCACTTTAAACATATTAATGTGCAAACTTCACATATTTAGAACATAAAATAGCTTCTTTATAAATGTTGGGCTATAAAAGAAATATGAAAAAATTAAAACATTGTACTGAATGATAATTTTAAAAGATTGATAAATTTTGTAGGATGCAGGAAACTGATGCTTTGAGGCAAGTATATAATCATAAATAATTATATTAGGAAATGAAGGAAAGATTAAAAATGAGCTAAATATGCAACTTAAGAAACCAAAAGAAAGAACCCAAAATGAACTCCAAGTAGTTGAAGAAAAAATATGGTTAAAAATAGCAGTAGAAATCAATGAAATATTATCTCTCTCACTCTCTCTATGTATATATATATTAAAGAACAGTAAAAAAGGAAAAGTTTGGATTTTTTTAAGAAACTAATGTAATAGACCAAACTCTGGCAAGATCAGTCCCTCTAAGAACAGATGAACAACACATTAGCAATATCATGGGGAAAAAAAGAAAACATACAACTATAGATAAAGCAGAACATTCAAAAGTTAATGAACAATCATTATGAATAAGGGAACAACTTTGAAAACTTAAAATGAAGAAATTACTAAAAATTATCCTTGTGTAATATACCAGAAAGGGCTAAAGATAAAACACAAATGCCCATCTATTCCTAAATTATTCAAGTGTGAGAGAGTTTCCTAAATATCAATTCCAATCTAAATGTCCAAGAGGGTGAGGGATGGATGGCTTATGAAGGACTTGGACCACTGAATGAGGACTTGTTCACATGAGGTAGGTAGGTCAAATGGACCACATTTTGAAACACAGATGGGCATTTACCCTGTGGAATGACCAATAGATGCCATACTGCTACCTATGTTCCTCAAAGGAGTATAACTTGAAGGAAAACTCATGTAGTGCTTTAGCCACACACATGCAATGTCCTCAGATGAGATTGATGCCTTCCTGGGATGGCAACCAGTGACACTTAGTCACCAGAAAGTGGTTTGTGCATTTGTATGCCCCTCGCCCCCTATTTCTCCTTCTTCCATTTCTTGGAATCTGTCTTTTCTTCCTTTTCTCCAGTCCGTGGAATATTTTCTTGATCTGGGGGTTGTTAGGGAAAGGAGAACACAGTTTCTATTTTTCAAAATCTTTTAGTGTTATCCTTTCCCTTTGATTTTAAATTCACAACCTGGAGATGCTGTTTTGTGGCTTACTCTTACCCTAAGGCAATGGGTCACTCATGAATGGTTTCTTGAATAAGGACAGATTTGGAACAACCTCAGGTGCCTAAGAGAGAGAAAGCAGGGTAGTGGAGTTAATCTATCTGTTAGTACTTCACAACATATTTATGCTAAATGTGTAACTAGCTATAAAGTAAGGTATCATGTGTTATAACATAGCCATGCAAGAGATTCAATTGGAACATCACTGAGGGAACCAGGAAACATTAGTCAAAGTTCATGTGTCAAGACTGACAGCATTAATTCTGTGGTATATATTAGTTCAAGCTTTAAGATCAACAGGTGCCTTCAAGTGTAATGCCAAGGGGTGCTGGTTCACCAAATGCAGTTTTATGTTTATTTTTGTTTATTCACTTATTTGTTTGTGTCTTTCTCAGAGGATAAGGAAGCCTAGTGTTTTAAAACTTGTTCATCAAGCACCTCATCACAGGCTTCTCTAAAAAGACAGAATATCAAATAATACTCATTTGAACAAATTCATTTGGAATTCAAGTTAAATTTAAAGTTGGGTTTAGAGAAGGGTTAGGTATCTTGGGAATCTTGATTATTTTAGGGATAAAATTTTCCATTTCTTCTAAAAGAATTTGGTTATTATGTTCAAATAATATTTATATGACTCCATGCAGAGAGGAAAAGTGGAAAAATGCATTAAGTTTCAATGTTTTCTTGGCATGGAGACAAAAATCTAGATTTGTTTTAACATTTGGAAGACCAAGATGATTATTCATCTGTGATCCATAAATAATCACAATTATTCAGCTTGCTCTGTCCTTTTTCATCACTATTTCAAGTCACAATCAGGAGGTTAAGGATAAGGCACAAAACTGGTTAAAAGCCTCAGCTGGAGCCAGGTGCAATGGTGCACACGTGTAATCCCAGAGGCTCAGAAGGCAGAGACAGGAGGATTACAAGTTGGAGACCAGAGGCAGTCTGTGTGATTTACCGAAACGCTGTCTCAAAAAAGTTTAAAAATGGGCTGGGGGTGCAGCTTAATGGTACTGTACTTTCAAAGCATGCAAGTGTGGGGCCCTAGCTTCAAACTTCAGTGCTGAAAAAAAAAAAAAAGGCTCTGCTGGATTATGGTTCTTATAACAGAAGAGGGCAGGAGACAAGGGGAAATGATAGGACAGGTGAGCCTGGAGGTTCACTATCTGAGAACGGGATACTGAGAGTGGAATTTTTCCTAGAGCAAGTCATGTCATCTACGCAAATTATCTAAGTTATTTTCTGGTCAAGAAAAGAAAGAAGTTTTTTGTTTGTTTGTTTGTTTGTTTGTTTTGAATGCTTGGTTTTTAGGACCTCACTCTTGAACTCCTGTACTTCAGGCTATGCACAGGGGCACCCTGTTCTTCTTTTTGAGTCAAACTTCCCTTAGCTTGGTTTGTGCTTCTAATGTTGGATTGTAGACTTTCAGACATTTCATACACACACACACACACACACACACGCACGCACGCACATGCACGCAGGCACACAATTTTTTCTTTTTGGTCTCAGTGCTTCCAGATTTTTTCTATCAAGGATGTCCTCTTTTGGTTCAATAATTCTATGAACACTCTTGTTGTTAGGTGCCATCAAGTCGGTGTCCAACTCATGGTGACCTTAAGTACAACAGATGAAACACTATTGTCAGTGCTTTCCTGCTATTCATAGAGTTTTCAATGGCTGATTTTTTTTTGGAAGTAGGTTGCCAGGTCCTTATCCCAAGCCTACAGCTCCTGGTGTTCCCAGGTGGTCTCCCATCCAAGTACTAACCTGGCCAACCCTGCTTAGCTTCTGAGATCTGACGGGATCGGATGTCACAGTGGTATGGCTGCAGGCTATGAAAACTCTACCAGTTATGATTTTTGTTTGCTTGTTTGAGCCAAGACTATAGCCATTCTTGTTTCCTGGCGCAGCAAGGAAGACCACAAAGAGTGGAAACAGGATAGAAAACAAATTAAGTAATCTGTATGGATAACAGGATTTGCTCTAGGAAAAAATTCTGCTTTCCATATCCTATTGTCCTACGGTGAACCCCCTCGTGCATCGTGGACACAGGCAGTTCCATGGGCCAGGCTGCCTCTATGACAGGTCTAGGACCTGACAGCACAGTAGTTTCAGACCAACCAGAAGTCATTTCCAGCCCTGTGTGGTCAGATCCTTGACCATGTTCCTGGTCATGAACCATATCCATAAGCTGATTTTCACATGTTAGCTATTGTTTGCCAAGAAAACCAGCCCCAACAATGTGATAAAAATAATGCAAATCATTGTCTACTCTTGAAAACAAATAACTCATAGCACACACCGTACTGAACACAGATGAGTTGTCAGAACTTTGAGATTCTCTTCAATTGCTGTTAAATTTGAAAATGGAGCAAGTTCCAAATTCTAAGTTGCTTCTTTAATAGGCTAAAAAATTAAGCTGCATATAAAAGCAACTCCTCAATAAGAGAAAGTTTTGTTGATTTTAGGAAGAAGAGAGGACCATTTTTCTAGATGCTTTAGGTGTGTTAAATGCTTAGATGTGCATGTGATATCAATTTAGGGTATGACTTTAACTTCTACAATTTTCAACCAGAGACAGTGACTATCCATGACACATAGTAATTCAAGTTTGGAAAACCAGGCTGGAGAGAATCACTCAGATCTGAGGTATATGGTCCACTTTCCAGTCTGGGCAACTTAAGTAGCCAATAGAAAGTAAATTCTATCTGAGTATAGTGGCAAACACCCATGATCCCAGCAGTAGGAAGGCAGAGGCAGGAGGTTGATGAGTGTGAGGCCAACCTGCTCTACATAATGCCATTGCATTTCCAAAAAAAAAAAAAAAAAAGGTCTGTGAGGACGCACACTGAGTCTGTCCTGCTTCCAATTGTATTCCTGGCACCAAGCACATGATAAATATTTGCTGAAAAAAAAAAATGAATGAATCTGATTTTGTTGCTTACTTTTTTACCACTATGTAACTTTTGTTAACTGATAAATGGTCTTGCATGAAAATGGGCATGGGGTGAGAGATAAAACTTGATGAAAGCAATTTACTTTTGCTGTGAAACTGCCCTGGGAGTATGAGGCTTCCATATGAAAATGTGACACTGTAGGAAGTCTATATTTAAGTTTTTTTATATTTAGATTATATTTATGAATTTTCCATAATTCTTCAAGAATTTCTCTCTGGTTGCCTTCTATGAGTTAGGTGTGATGCTAGGCAGTGGGGAGACAATGGTGAGACATCAATGGTCTGATATACTCAAAAAATTCAGCAACCCATGCATTTCTTCTTAGATTAAATCTACACTCAAAAGCTGTGTTTGTGTGTTTCTTGGTTGGAGTTGGAGAATGGAGTGTGGATAAATCTACCAAACAGGAAATTCTTGCTAAATACTGTAGTTATCTCTTCAGAGGCACTGGGTACTAGATGTACATTGGTTACTAGTGAGATTTAATTTCTAGAGAACACAGATGTGAACTTCTGAGAGAAGCCATGTGGAAGCCAACCAAACAGCATTTTCTCCCTTCAAAAAGGAGTCAAAATTCCCCTGCTCTTCATTTGGTCAAAATTATCCAAAACTTTTTCATCATGTTAAATGAATTAACATGACAACCATTAATCTGGAGCAAACCCAGAAGTTTGAGTGAAATAAGATTGTTCTCCACATTATTTTTCTCATAGTTGTTTTGTTCTCCCTTGGTCTTTCTTAGTTGAGTGCCTAGCACTAGATTTTCCCCCAAACATGTAAAAAGCAGACTGCCCAGCAGGCTGAATATCCTCACTGAAGGCCTTCTCACTCTTACTCCTTATCTTTTCTTTGTCTCAGGCTCAGCCACCTTCCAAGGGGTCATCTACTTGAACTCTCTGATTTCTCCAAGAATCTCCCAAACATTTACAGTAACATGGGAGTCATCTGTATTTTGAACTAAAGGTAGGCAAAGTTTTTCCTTGCCCACTTTAATCCTTCTTTCTACTCCAAACAACCAGATGCAACCCATTCTATTTTTAAAAAAAAATAAATAGCAATCTACATAAACAAAGTACAACTGTAACTGAAATGTGAGCTTCTCAGAGCTCACATTTTTAGGTGTAACCAATATGAAAGTATGAAATATTTAAACTACTATTTATAAGGAGAATAGGGAACAACCAAGTGTCTATAATTTATACCAAATGAGGAGCCATTTGGGTAAGCACAATCCAGAAGTTGCCATATAATAAGAGTTAAGAGCTTCCACACATGTGCACTTTGAAATGTGGTGATTAGGTTCATTTTGCTGAGTATATAGAAGAAGGGTAAGATTTCCTAAAGCTCAATATTATATTATATGGAACTCTTCAGTGGCTAGAGACAAGCCATAAAGATCCTACATTCAGCATCTGGTATGGCTGTGCCACTATGGGGATGTTGAAATGCTACATTACAGATTGCCAAGCTGTAAGACTGAAACTGTCCTGAGCCTGAACCTTTACATCCCTCCCCAGGATTTTTTTGAACACTCTCAAAACCTAGCATCTAAAAAAATCACATCTAAAATAGAAACGGTCATTCCAGACCAGATTTCAACCCAGTGGACTGTGTCTTCATAAAGCTATTCCTGAAAATAATTACTCCATTGCTGATGGCTTGATCCAAATATATATATAAGACATTAAAAGAAAAGGAGAAAAAGTTAATTTTAGATGAAGACAGGATCACTTCCCAAAGTAATAGCTTTCACTATTTTCCACTCAGAAGGAAAGATAAGGCAATTCCAGGCCAAGTACACAGCATTTGAAATCTTTTTAAAAATAAATGATATGGGTCAGGCACTGTGACACACACCTGTAATCTCAGTGACTTGGGAGGCAAAGGCAGGAAAATCATTAGTTTGAGGCCAGAAGCACCCTGCACAATTTAGCAAGACCATGTCTCAAAATAAAAAATGGAAAAGGGGTTGAGAGTGTAGCTCAGTGGTAGAACCTTTCTTAACATGCACAAGGCCCTAGAATCAACCCCTAGTATTGCAAAAAAATAAAATTAAATAAAAATTAAATTAAAAATAAAATAAAATAAAATAAATAATACAAAACACACATATAACAGTAGGCTTGGTTTAAAGTTGAAAAAGGTATGTGTCAGGGCTGTATACTTGCACCATATCTCTTCAATTTCTACGCTGAACAAATAATCCAAGAAGCTGGGCTTTATGAAGAAGAATGCAGCATCAGGATTGGAGGGAGACTCATTAACAACCTGCACTATGTAGATGACACATCTCTGCTTGCTGAAAGTGAAGAAGATTTGAGACATTTACTGATGAAGATCAAAGAACATAGACTTCACTATGGATTGCGAATAAGCATCAATATTTACAACTAGGTCAGAATGCAACTTCACAATAAATGGAGAAAACATTGAGGCTGTCCATGATTTTGCTTTACTTGGTTCTACAATCAACACCAATGGAAGCAACAGTCAGGAAATCAAAAGACACGTTGCTTTGGGAAAAGCTGTGACAAAGATCTCTTTAAAGAATTGAAAAGTAAAGATGTCACATTGGAGATGAAGGTATGCCTGATTCATGTCATGGTATTTTCAGTGGCATCATATGGTTGTAACAAAGGAATTAGGAGAAGAATTGATGCTTTTGAATTATGGTGCTGGAGATGAATACTAAATATACCATGGACTGCCAAAAGAACCAACAGATCTTTCCTGAGGAAGTGCAACCAGAGTGCTCTTTGGAAGCAAGGGTGGTTAGACTGTGTCTTATGAATTTTGGACATGTAGTCAGGAGGGACCAGTCCCTGAAGAAGGACATCATTTTTGGGAGAGTGGTAGGTCAACAAAAACCAGAAAACTCTCCATTAGATGGATTGACAGTGTCTGCAACAATAGGCTTAAACATAAATAAGATTGTGTCCCTTGTACAGAATCAGGGAGTGTTTCATTCTGCTGTACATAGGGTCACTATGAGTCAGACCTGACTCGATGGCACCTAACAACAACATAGCAGTAGGTAGTAGATGTACGAGTATCTCTGATAAGTAAAATGTAAAAGTAATTTATCAGTTAAGTTACACTTAAGAGGAACATGACCTTTTGAAGAAAGCACTGTGTATTGTTTATATTTTGATCTTCAGCACTTAAGACAGTGTCTGAAAAGCAAGTGCTCCATAACTTTTTTAAAAAGTAAGTTAATTGACACATGATTTCATGGATCAATCAGGACTCCAAAAGAACCTTCCTTAGTTGCTTTTGACTCCTGTATTTGCTCAGATTGTGAGAGGAGGAGGGCATTGGTATTAGGGAGCAGGCACCTGACCTGAGCCTTCATTGCTGATATACTCAAAAATATCATCAATCACCATTCACCATTGAGGGACCACACCAAGTACCTTGGGCAGACTGGAGAACACAGAACTCTGACCTTGCAGAGTTTATAGTTATGTATCCTATACTGATTAAAGTGAAGTATGAATTAGTAATATAATAATACTCAAAGAAAATAATAGAATCCCATGGTTTTCAATTCCTTTGCAATTCCACATTTTTGCTAGAACTTTGAGCTCAGAGTCTCTTCAAATCTAAAGAACTCCCTTCAAACTGTTTTGGGATAAGGAAAACGCAATAAACACAATGTGAGGACTCCTGAAAGAGAGTTCTCATGTGCATATCTCTAACAAGCCATAATCATTAATAAGGGAAAGAAGTAAATTCCATGGACACATCCAGCCTGCTCCATGCTCCAAACTTATTTTTGAACAGTCAGAAATGTAATCAGTTAAGAAAAACTTTATTTCACTCATTGCAATATGATCTCCTTTCCTCATCCCTATTCCATAAACAATACTTCCCAAGTCTATGCTGATGTCCATTGTCCCTTTCAGAATCCCAAATTTCGAAGGAAATAATTCCAAGCAAACTTTTGAGGAATAGAAACTCCAAAGCCATAATAAAATCCTTTCCTAAACTAAAAAGTATTTATGAATGCAAAATTTACCCATCCACCACTAAGGCCACAAATGAAAAAGCTGAAGATTTTTACTAGCTTCTGCAGTGTGAAATTGATGGAAAATGCAAGAAGGATACTGGTGACTGGAAAGTAAAAGTTGGAAAGAAAGAAGGCTCAGTAGTTCAAAAATACAGCCTTGGTGACAAAAATGATGCTGGAAATCACATGATAGAATTTTGTCAGACCAATGACCTTTTCATTGCAAATATATCTTTTCACCAACATGAATGGTGGCTATACATATTGAATTCACCAGATGGAAGCAAATTGTAGCAAATTGACTACATTTGTGGAAAGAGATGATGGAAAAGCTCAATATCAGTATAAGACCAGGTGCTAATCGTGGATCAGACTATCAATGGTCATGTGCAGGAACAAACTGAAACTGTGGTAATTAGGACACGTGTATGAGAGCCAAAGTATGACCATGAGCATATCTCACATGAGTTCAGAGACTACCTCACAAACAGGTTTCATGCATTAAACACTAATGATCAAAGACCAGATAAATTTTAGCAAGACATCATTCATCAGGAAAACAAAAGGTTATTGAGAAGAGAGGAGAAAAGAAAAGACCAAATTACATCCAAAAAGATTTTGAAATTTGCCCTTAAATGTCAATCAGCTAAAGTAAATAGAATACATGATGAAGTTAAAGAACTAAACAGAAGATTTCAAAGGGCAGCTTGAGAAGACAAAATCACATATTATAATGACATGTGCAAAGAGCTGGAGATACGAAACCAAAGGGGAAGAACACACTCTGTTTCTCAAGATTAAGGAATTGAAAACAAAATTCAAGCTTTCAGTGACAATAGTGAAGCATTCTACAGGGAAAATATTAAATGACACAGAAAACATCAAAAAAGATGGAATGAATACACAGAGTCATAATACCAAAAAGAATTGGTGGATGACCAACCATTTCAAGAGGTTGCATATGATCAGGAACCAGTGATACTGAAGAAAGAAGTGGAAGCTGCCTTGAAGGAATTGGTGAAACATAAGGCTCCAGGAATTGATGGGCTACCAATTGAGATGATTCAACAAAAAGAAGCAGCCCTGAAGGTGCTCACTTTTCTGTGCCAAGAGATTTGGAAAACACCTGTCTGGCCAACTGATTAGAAGAAATCCATATTTGTGCCTATTCCAAAGAAAGGGGATCCAACCCAATGTGGAAATTATCGAACAATATCATTAATATCTCACACAAGTAAAGTTTTGCTAAAGATCATTCAAAAGTGATTGCAACAGTACATTAACAAGGAACTACTGGAAAATCAAGCCAGATTCAGAAGAGGGTGTGGGAACAAGGATATCATTGCTGACGTCAGATGGATATTGACTGAAAACAGAGAATACCAAAAAGATGTCTATCTATGTTTTATTGAATATGCAAAGGCATTTAACTGGGTGGTCACAACAAATTATGGATAACATTGCAAAGCATCAGAATACCAGAACACTTAATTCTACTCATGAGAAATATGTACATGGACCAAGAGGCAATCATTCAAACGGAACAAGGAAACACTGCTGGTTTAAAGTCAGGAAAGGTGTGCATAAGGGCTGATTCCCTTCACTGTACCTCTTCAGTCTCTATGCTGAGCAAATAATATGAGAAACTGGACTTTATAGCTGGAATTTGGTATCAGGATTGGAGGAAGATTCATTAGCAACTTGTGTTATGCAGATGACACAACTTTGCTTGCTGAAAGAGGATTTGAAACATTTACTGATGATGATCAAAGAACACAGCCTTCGGTATAGATTGCACTTCAACATAAAGAAAACAAATTATAAATGGGTAAGTAAGAAAGTTCATGATAAATGGTGAAAAGATTAATGTAATGTAAGATTTTTCTTTCCTTGGTTCTACAATTACCACTCATGGAAGCAGCAGCCAAGAAATCAAAAGATGCATTGCATTGGGAAAAGCTGTTACAAAAGACCTCTTTATAGGGTTGAAAAGTAAAAATGTCACATTGAAGACAATAGTACACCTGACTCATACTCTGGTATTTTCAGTTGCATCATGTGGTTGTGAAAGCTGGTTATTGAATAAGGGAGACAGGAGAAAAATTGATGCTTTTGAATTATAGTGCTGGAGATGAATATTGAACATATCATGGACTGTCAAAAGAACCAACAGATCCATTCTAGAAGTGCAACCAGAGTGCTCCTTGGAAGCAAGAATGGCTAGACTGCGTCTTATTTATTTTGGACATGTCAGGATGCACCCAAACCCTGGAGAGTGACATCATGTTTGGGAGAGTGGCGGATAATTAAAAAAAGGAAGACCCTCAACTAGATGGATTGCTACAGTAGCTGCAGCAAAGGTCTTAAGCATAAAAAAGATCTTATGCATGGCACCACCCTGGCATCTGATCCTGTCTGGTCTCAGAAGCTAAGCAGAGTCAGCTGGTTAGTCCTTGGTTAGAAGACCACTTGAGAATGCCCGGTGCTGCAGGCTTGGAAGAAGGACCTGGCAGCCCACTCCCAAAACAATCAGCCATTGCAAACCCTATGAATAGTAGAGAGGCACTGACAATTGTGCCAGGCATGGCAGAGTGTCGGCAAGTGTTTCGTTCTGTTGTACACACGGTTCCTATAAGTCACATCTGACTCCATGGCACCTAACAACAAATGCATGGCACAGTGTTGGGCAGTGTTTTGTTCTGTTGTACCCATAGTGGCTGAGTCAGACCCAACTTGATGCTACCTAATAACAACAATGAATGCAAAGTAGTCATCCTCAAAATAATTAATTCTCCAAATTAAAAAATATCACACTGTATTACTTAGAGTGAGGCATGTCTTTGGAAGAAATGGGCTTGTTAACATGCTATTTATACTTCTCTACTCCATATTGTGGCTTGGAGTTAGAGAATGGACAAGGAATTAATTTTCTTTCTTCCTTCAAAAAATCCAATAATTTTCTGCCACTTTCTGTTATGTCTTTGCTAGCACCATTGACTAATTATCCAAGCGCCAGCTATGACTTCCTTTAAAAATCTCCTTTCAGATGTCACTAGAGAACATGTGTCCAAATGAAATCACCTTTACCTGCTGTTTTCTGCACTCCAGCCAAATGTTCTGACCACAGGTTGAGTTTACAGAGTAGAGGCTGTTGTTGTAACAAGTTTCTGAGGCCCTGAGTGGTAGCACACTTTGCCAGGCATCGCATGCAGAGCCATTATTTCCTTTCCAGAGATATCATGTAAATTTAGCCAATGAGTCATGGATCTTTTCTGAAACAGTATTTGAAAATATAAGGAAATAGATGAGACGGTACATGCCATTTCAGCAAATGGCCATTTTTTTCCCCTATTGCCAAAAATAATAACTGAGTCTGGGTGTTCCAGGTTAAAACTTTTCCCTTGAAAAGAATTTGTGGGGGAAGAACAATATGATAGCAGATTTTTAAGCCCCTAAAAATCTTTCCTGGATATCTATGCTTAAGATGCTATCCCATGTCTTGAGGCTATGATGCTATCTTTAGCAAGGCTCTTTTCTGTCTAACTCACTCACACCTTTTAGCCTCAAAAATGCCTAATCTCCAGGACTCAGTGCTTCCTAGACTTAACCCATAGGAAACTGCTTTGTTTTCTCCTGGATGTGAAATTTTAGTTCCTTTCTCAGTTTCTTGAATAGAGCAACCAATCTTCTGTGTTCTTTTTCCACTACTCTGCTCTTTGAATTTCCTTTCTAATTGAATTTTCTTTATAATTGTCCTTGCATTTAATAACAGTAGCTATCATTTACTGAGCTCTTTCATGAGAGAAAATTTACCATGGAAATCAAGAACAGGGTATCTGAAGTCACATTATCATATTTTTAAGCCTGACCATGCTACATACAAATTATGGGACTCTCAAAGGATTACTTAACCTCTTTTTGCTTTGATATCCTAATTCATTGAATGAGGCTAATAATCATACTTCCATTGCAAATGGTGGGATAATGTGTTAGATTTTTTGTCACTATGAAAAAATACCTGACCTGAACAACTTAAGGGAGGAAGGATTTATTTTGGCTCCTAGTTTCAGAAATTTCACAGTTGGCTGGTGCTATTGCTTTTAAGGTTGTGGCAAAACAGAAACGTCATGTTGTAAAAACATGGTGAAGAAAAGCTGCTCACTTCATGAGGGTCAAGAAGCAGAGAGAAAGCCAGAAAGGAACTAGGGACAAGATATATCCTTCAAAGTCATGTGCCCAGTAACCTACTTCCTCCAACATGGCCCCACATCCTAACAGCCCATTTAGTCTAAACTCACAATTGGATTAACCCATTGATGTAGTACCTTTATAATTCACTCACCACTCAATAGTGTTACCAGCTGAGAATCAAGTCTTCAGTACAGAAGGCTTTTGGAGGACACTGCAAATTCAAACCATAACAAGTTCCAAGTAAAAAACAGGTAAATGATTTCAAATTATGGTATGTGTTATATTATGGCAGGACAAAGAATGATTGAATAGATAAAAAATAAGAATTACTTGTATTAAGAGGGTGAATAAAAGACTGAAATCTGAGTGATGAGACCATGGTGGCTATAGGAAACCTTTCAAAAAGTGCTATCTAGGAAAATAGGCTTCTCTTTCATTCTTGTCTCCTTGGTTCTCTGCTATATATTTACTGTTTTCACACTATGATTCCTAGCCTCAGAATATCTCCTACCTGATCCTGTGTATTAGGCTTCTCCAGAGAAATAGAATTGTATATATGTAAGTTGTAAATAAAATTTTATATTTGTTATGAGGAGTTGGCTCCTGTGATAATGGAGGCTGTGAAGTCCTATGATCTCCAGTCAGCAGCTGAAGAGCTGGTGATACAGTTTCAATCAGAGTCCAAAAGCCTAAGAACCAAGAGAGTCAGAGTGTAAACCCAATCAGAGGGCAGGAAAAGACAGATGTCTCAGCTCAGGCGGTCTAGAACTGTTTGAATTCTCTCTTCTTCCGCTTTCTAACCCTACTCAGGCCCACTAGCAATTAGATCATGTCCACCCACATTGAGGAAGGCAATTTGGCTTCCCGGTCTAATGCTGATCTCCTCCAGAAACTCCCCCATAGATACACCTAGAAAGAATGTTTAACCAAATATGTTAACCAAACTCCATGGCCCAATCAAGTTGCTGCATAAATTTAACCACCCTACTTAGCGTGGAGGTCCCTACTCCTTAGAGTCACATTGCATTCATATCTGATGGATCTGTCCACATTTGCATCATCCTCTTCATTTCACATTTTCCTTCAAGAACTTGAAAATATTTATCCAACATAAATTGGCCACAATATCCTACTAAGCTTTGCTTCCTTTCTATTTGTGCCAGTTTTTCAACCTTATATAGGTGTCCCTGAATTCATAAGTGGATTATAGTTGTAATATTCCAAATGTCATGTACAATAGCTGTCACACAAAATGTTCCAGAACAGCCTGTTAATGTTGATAAATGTGAAGATCTTTGCTTTATTCTCACTAAAGCTCATAACATGGCTGTATTTGAATTACAGAGAAAATGATTTAATATTCATTAAACAGTAAGGTACAAATCCTTGCTCTCTCAAAGCACACACTCTGACTATAGCTTTACCCCTAATCCTTACTGAGGACAGCAAATTAATGGAAATACATTTTAGCTAACATTCCATTTCCTGAACATAATTTTTTTAGAATGAGACACTCATAACTCAGTGCATTGTTTGAAATGTGGATATATTTCATTTAAATTGATTTTAAAATGCTCTTAACTAGGACTTCTTCCCCATATTGAGCATGAGAGAGACAAGGAGAGGTTGGTAGAGGAGACAGTGATGGAGGACGATAGGAAAGAAGAGAGAAGATTGAGGGAGCAGTGGTCCAAAGGGGTTCTCTAATGGTTTACATACTTATATAGCAGCAGCAAAGACAGATGTAGTGTTTAGTATAAAACATGGGGATCTTAAAAACAAATTTTATATATGGGCTCAATAAAGATACATTGGAGACATTGCCACTACTTCAGGCCATGGGTTTCATCCCCAGCATCACAAAAAAGCTTACTCCCAGTTTTAATATAATCTGTGATTCTCCTGGATGCTTTGCTTCAGAATTCAAGTTCATTGTTTGCATCTGACATGTCCATTCCTTTTGTAATGACTAAAGACTTTTTAGCTTAAATTGAGTCTATCCCTGCAACATGTTCTTTGGGCTATGGCATTAACTAAATGAATGTTATCTTTGGTATAAATTGAGACCATACACGTTTTATAAGCTAGATTAAAATGTAAGCAGTCTAGCCTGAAAATAATCATTGTGGTATTGCAGCTGTTTAAGCAGCTGTATTAGATGAAATCTGCAGCTGGTCCTTTAAGTGCTGCAATAAACAGGTGGGTTAAATAGGTCAATCTTAAAATGGCTGCTTTGTCTTATTTAATCACTGCCTTAAGCAGCATCATATTGAAGTGATGATATTTTCTATCTCATTTAGCAAATTTGCTATCAGTGAGCTAATAAATCACAAGTGATGTATTGATTTTACCACCAGATATCATTATTGTTCATGTACCCTAAGAAGTCAGACATGTTTTAAGAGATCTCCTTTATGTGAATGACTTGTTAGGATTTGTAGCAGTGTGTATTATGTATATTATATATACAGATGAAGCCCCACTTATAATGATTAGACTTACAATTTTTTGATTTATAATGATGCAAAGGCGTACCTATAGAACTCTTCTGGTTTTTGTTTTTAGCACTGTATTCAGTGAATTACAAGAACTATTGAACACTTTATTGCAAAATACCCTTTGTGTTAGATGATTTTGCCCAAGTGTAGTCTAATGTAAGTGCTCTTAGTACATCTAAAGTAGCCTAGGTTAAGTTATGCCTGCAGCTGTAGCCCTGTGGCCTCCGATCCCATCAGATCTCAGAAGCTAAGCAGGGTTGGGTCTAGTTAGTACTTGGATGGGAGATGGCCTTGGAACACCAGGTGCTGTAGACTTGGCAGATGGACTCGGCAACCCACTCCCCAAAATCAATCCGCCATTGAAAACCCTATGAACAGCAGAGAAGCACTGACAATAGTGTTTCGCCTGTTGTACCTAGGGTCGCTATGAGTTGGATACCGACTCGAAGTTATATCTGCAGTGTTACCACTGTGGTGTCTGATCCCATCAGATCTTGGAAGCTAAGCAGGGTCAGACCTGGTTAGTACTTGGATGGGAGACCAGGTGCTGGAGGCTTGGTAGAAGGACCTGGCAACCCACTCACAAAAACTCATTGAAAACTCCGTGAATAGCAGAGAAGCACTGACAATAGTGTTTCGTCTGTTGTACATAGGGTCTCTATGAGTCAAACACCAACTCGATAGCACCTAATATCAACAACAACAAGGCTGTTATATTGCTTGGCAGGATAGATATGTTAAATGCATCTTCAAGGTACAATATTTTCAACTTATAGTGGGCTTATTGCGCCACAATACCATGGTAAGTGGAGGAGCATCTCTATGTGGGGGATGAAGGAGGAATAGACAGAGAGGGAGGAAGAGATTGAGAGATTTAAGGAATTGGCTCACAGGATTGTAGGGCTGGCAAATCTGAGCTTTCTTCATCAGGCAGCAGGTTGGAAACTCAGGCAGGATTTCCACATCACCGTCTTCTTCTCTAGGAAACCTCAGTTTCTGCTCTTTAATTCTGATGAGATGAGGCCAACCCACATTATAACGGTAATCTCCTTTCCTTAAAGTTGACTAACTATACAGGCTAATCAGATCTATAAAATATCCTCATTGAAGCACATAGACTAATGTTGGACCAAATACCTGAACACAACAGCCTAACCAAGCAGACATAAAATTAGGCATTAGAGCTGGTCACCAGGACTAAAACCCTAAATCATTGGGAAACTGCAGCTACCTCTTTGCCCCTCAGATGAGTACCAGGTAGGCAAGGGGCTCACTCCTCAGGGACCCAGGGACCCTGCTCCTATGATGTGGCCTTCCAGTGTTCTAACTGAAATCCAGGGTCTTCTCTGGGGCCTCTTGCCATTGGTGGATCCTTATTCTACTAATTGTCTCATCAGCTGGAGACATTTGGAAACTGCCCAAATGCCTGCCTGCTTTTCAGAGGTTTCTTTTCTACTTTTGAGCCTACTCGCATATGCATACTCCCAGAATTCAACAAATATCTTGAGGAGAAAGTCAGCAAAACATTGGAGTGAGTTCTCCACCTACTCCTTCTCATGAGATTCATTGGCTCCCAATGTCTCTGCACCCTGGCATCCTATCCCATCTGATCTCAGAAGCTAAGCAGGTTCAGACCTGGATAGTACTTGGATGGGAGACCACCTGAGAACACTAGGTGGTGACGGCTTGGGAGAAGGATCCAGCAGCCCGATCCTGAAACAATCAGCCATTGATAACACTATTTATAACAGAGGAACACTGACAATAGTGCTGGACATGGCACAGTGTTAGGTAATGTTCTGTTCTGCTGTATATAGGGTCGCTAGCAGTCAGACCTGACTCAATGGCACCTAACAACAACAACCACAACCATCCAAAGAATCAGCCAAAAGCTTTCTTAGTTTCTCTGCTTCTTGGTAGTGGCTTAAACCTCCTACCTGTACCCTAAATCTCTTTGGGAATGAAATGCTCTGAGGAAAAAGATGGATGCAGAGTGATGACTTCCTTCTGTTGCTATATTTGCTCCTTCTCTGGGATTTTGCCTTAGGTTCTGCTTATTGTACTTCACAGCTTTCTAGTACCTGAAAACAGATGCTTTCTTCTAGTTTCTCTTGTATCAAATTGTTTTCAGTGGGAGAGCTGGGAAGCTGCAAACTCTTCCATTATTCTCCTTTTTCTCTTTCCAATACTTTTTTATTAAAATGCATTTAATTTCTCAACTCATCTGGAATTTATTTTGCTTTGGATTAATAGATAAAAAACAGCCCAAATATCTGAATTCCTCAGCATCATTTCCCTCCTTTTCCTGTGAACAAAGTCATAACTATATCCCCAAAGGTTCTTTTTAAAAAATGTTTTCATTACCATTAATTTTTCATTTTGTAATTTAGGTTTTGATTTCATTTTGATCTGAGATTTGAAGGAAGAGCAATTTTTTTACCCCCTTCAGGTGATAACCATCTCTTCTGGTTTTGCTTTTTTGTTTTGCTTTTATTAGATTATGGAAATATCAAGTGGATATTCTGTTTCTACATTTTGAAATTTATTGTGTATTATTTTTAGCTTAACATATGGTCTATTGTGAATGTTCCATAAGTGCTGAAAAGAATGTGCATACTCTGTGAATATGTCTTTATGAATGTGTGTGAACATATCATCTAATTAATTTTTGTTTCTCACATTTTGTGGGTTCATTCTATTTCAAGCCAACAGATATGAATTAACTCTTCAATTGTGAATAATTTTATTTCCTATAATTTTGCATTATGAATATTGGCACTACTACCCATTTACATAATTTGAGCTTTATCTCATCATTATGTAGTGGTGTTAGTCAACTTTCCATTATAATAAGAAATACCTGAGGTAAACAACTTAGAAAATACTTATTTTGACTCACCTGTTCTGTAGTTTCCAGTCTATGATCAATTGGCCCTATTGCCGTTAGGCCTGTGGTGAGGCTGGGAGTATGCATGGTAGAACAAGCTGCTTACTTCATGGTGACAAAGAAGCTAAACAAATAGATTCATACATATGTACATATATACATAAATAAAATGAAGAAGAAAGAGGAAGAGGAGAAAATAGGAGAAGGGGAAGAAAAAAGAAGGAGAAGAGAAGAAGAAGAAGAGGAAGAGGAGGAAGAGGAGGAGGAGGAGAAGGAGAAGAAGGAGAAGGAGAAGAAGAAGACAGAAGCAGCAATAGCAGTCTGAAATCTCAATATTCCCACCAAGGACATCCTCTGAATGGCCAGAAGACCTCCCACTAGGCTCCCTTTATAAAGGTTCCATCACCTCCCAATAGCACCCTGGGCTGAGAAGGGGTTCAAGCCTTTAACAAATGAGAACCCTTTTCCAAACCATAGCATAGGGCACTTATTGTCACTCTTGATGGTTTTTTGCCCAGGTATCAACTTGTCTTGAACATCAGCTTCATACTCCTGGAAATAGATAATTTTAGCTTATTTACATTTTTCAGTTATGTAGATTTGTTAAGTCTTGAGATGAATTGATGCTTTTGAATCACGATCCTGGATGTGAATATTGAATACACCATAGAGTGCAAAAACAACCAACAGATACGTCCTAAAGGAAGTGTAGCCAGAGTGCTCCTTGGAATCAAGGATGGCGAGATCAAATTTTTCATACTTTGGACATGTAGTCAGGAGGGACCAATCCCTGGAGAAGGACATCATGTTTGGGTGAGTGGCAGGTCAATGAAAAATAGGAAAACCCTCCAACAGATGGGTTGACACAGTGTCTGCAACAATGGGCTTAAACATAAATAAGATTGTGTACCTGGCACAGAATCAGGAAGTGTTTCACTCTGTTGTACATAGGGTCCCTATGAGTCAGATCTGGCTCAATGGCACCTAACAACAACAATTTTGTTGGCTGTTTTCACTGATTCCTTTAAAAAAATCTTTCTCTATATGTGTTTGATTTTTATTTAGTTAAAAGAACTAAAACCCAAACACAACCAGTAGGTATTTACAGGAATGCACATCTGATACAGACCATTAGAAGCATTAAACAGCCATAGCACTGTGGCATACAAAGCCCATCAGATCTTAGAAGTTAAGCAGTGTTGGGCCTGGTTAGTACTTGGATGGGACACCACCTGGGAACACCAGGTACTGTAGGCTTGGGAGAAGGACCTGGTAACCCACTCCCAAAAATCAATCTGCCATTGAAAACGCTATAAATAACAGAGAAGCACTGACGATAATGTTTTGCCTGTTGGACATGAGGTCGCAGTGAGTCAGATACTAACTCACTGGCACCTAACAACAACAACAACTTTAAGTTATAATGTCTCCTGAGCAAACAATGTCAACAACCTCAGCACTGCTCAGAATTTTCAGTTTATCTCATCAGCCTGCCTCACTCATTGACTAGTTCCTACAAAAAAAGGTGAGCCTGTGTATTTCCTCATTCAGTTGTCTCTTGGCTTCTCCATGGAGTCAAAGGAAATTAAAGACGCTTTAGCTTCAGGCCTTCATGCCCTATTCCAAACAAGAAATTGCTGAGTTTGCCTTTTCCACTTTCTTTGGAGCCTTTCCTTGCTCTGCCAGCTTCAAGTGTCCTCCCTTAATGGCAGCCTAAAGCTTAGCACGGTCTTCCCTTACTAGGCAGCCTTTCTTCTTCAGCTATGGTTTGGGTTGCAGATTCTGTGTTTCATTGACCTAATGGTATTTGTATAGAATCACAGAGAAGGAGACTGAAGAACTTTAATCTGGCGTCTGCCAAGAAGAAAATAATACCCGACATTTAAATCATATCTTGTATGTGCCAGGCACTGTAGACAGCATCTGTACATGCAATAACTTTTCTTCCTTTTGAAAATGAGGAAACACTGGCACAGAAAACTGAGTAACTTACTGAGGTCAAAGAGGTCGTAAAATAGACATGTCAAAATTGAAAGCTAGGAAGTTAGACTATAGAGTCCACAATGTACTTCATTATACCAGCCTCTCAACCTCATTTATGAAATAAGCCACATTTGATTTTCCCTTGACATGTGTATTACTACAAACACTCAAATCATTTTTAATTGACAACTGGTCTGTAATACTATTATTTCTGACCATAGATTGGTGCCATTCTTTTCTCTTTCCTTTCTTTTTTCTTCCTTCATTTCCTTTCTCCTTTCCTTCCTTCCTGTTTTCTTTCTTTCCCTCTTTTCTTCTCTATTTTCCTTTTTTTTTTTTTTTGGTAGTTTTAAATGCATTTCAATATCTATGAGTTCATTTCTGGTTGTTTTAATTTTTCAAATTTCTCACTAACCACCCTACTGTGTTTATTCAGAAAGATGAACTTTGGAATCATTTTACTGGGTTCCTAAAAACCATCTGATGATATTTTTATTTAATTAAATTAAACCTAGAAATTACTTGGTGAAGAACTGATGCATTTGTGGAATTCTAGCTGTCTGCATTTATTCTAAATAACATACTTTTTATCTGCAGGACTTATCAATAATAGAAAAGATGTGAATAAGCCATTGAAAAAGGAATAATTTTGATACTATATGTATTTAGAAACATTAAACAAGTATCATAAAATTCACAAATATGACTGATTATAACAAATATTTGATATTAAAAACTTGCAAGGGATTAATATCTAGAATATACCAGAAGCTCATGCAAATTGATAAAAGACAATAATACACTACTGACAAAGAATATTCTAAACTAATTATAAGAGACAACACACAAAAAATGAAGAACTAATGCATTAATAATCTGAAATACAAACAACATAAACTATCATTTTTACACATTAGATTGTCAAAATTAGGAGGTGGATGTTGTTAATCGTGGGCAAAGTTGTGTGCATGGGAACCCTTTTGTGAATAATGATGGGACAATCATTCTCAGAACAACCTGGCATCCATTTCTAATTGAATATATTCATATCCTGTGGTTCAGAATTAAATTTCTGGGATAATGTCCAAAATACACTCGCACATGTACCAAAGGGAATGTGTACAATGATATCCATCTCAGCAATGTTCAAGACAGCTTGGAGTTGCCTATGATATGCTAGTCTATCACTAGGGGAATCAAGAGGTATAATGTGAGGGATGCAAACCATGAAGTTCTAAGTGGCAACTGGGACAAGTGTATTCAAGACATGAGTTTTATGAATGAATTGTTATTGTTGTTGTTGTTGTTAGGTGCTGTCCAGTCTAGTCCAACTCATAGTGACCCTATGTACAACAAAACAAAACACTCTGTGATATTGTGCCACACTCAGCGCTATTGTCAGTGCTTCTCTGCTATTCATACAGCTTTCAAAGGCAGATTGTTTTGGGAGTGGACTGCCAGGTCCTTCTCCCTAGCCTGCAGCACCTGGTATCCACGAGGTCATCGCCCATCCAAGGACTAACAAGGCCAACCCTGCTTAGCTTCCAATATCAGACAGGATCAGATGCTAGGGTGCTATGGTTGCAGACATGAATGAATTAATGAATCTTGAAATAAATTGATTTGAAGGAAAAGAAGGAATCTGTGAATAGGCTAGTGATGACAGTGATAATGTGCTGTAATGTGTGGAGGAGGGTGGCTACAATTGTACTCCTGAGATGCAACTCAACTAATAATAATAATAATAATAATAATAATAATAATAATAATGACGAAGAAGAAGAAGAAGAGGAAGAAGAAGAAGAAGAGGAAGAAGAAGAATAGGAAATCTTATGTCCACTTGTATATTAAGACACTTCTTACAAAATACGGCTTTTGTATTTTAGAATCATATTAATCCTCTCAGTTATGACAGTAAAAATTTTATGATTTAAATGTTTTTAAAAGGCACAAAACTTCAAATTTTTTAACACAAGAAGGCCAGAAAAATAATTTCATTTTTTGAATTGCCAAATCTTTTTGCCTCAAGTAAAATGAGGTGGTTAGTGGTCTCTTCTGCTTATCTTTGGAGGAAATGTTCAAAATTAAATAATAACCTCTCCAGGTCCTATTCTGATGGCAAAGAGCTTGGGGAGGACTATAAACAGACCAAGACATAAGCAGAGACCAGAGGTTCTCAGTGTAAATCTTGTTTATTAAGTTGATACTTAGACCCATTCTAATAAGTCTCAAGCCAAATACCAAACAATGCAAGCTCAGCCCAGTTAAAATTTCATTTATCAGACATTTTCAGTGTCATGTCTGTAGGAACTCCATCATTGTGGGAAAGGCTACCCAGTACTACCGTAATCTCCTCTTTTGGCCAGGGTTAAAAAACTAGGGACCAGTTATTATCATGTTTGCCAATTTTACTCTTTTACCTCCTAATCCAAATGCATTAATCTTCCCAATGTTACTTTAACTTTTTTGAGTGCCTGCTATTAAAATACACCAAGGGTGAGTGGGTGGAAAGTCAGATGTTTTTATATTTTCCAACATAAATAAAGCAATACAAATGAATGAAATTGTGTAGAATAAAGAGTTTGCATCTTTGCCAGACCATCCATGGAAGCGTGGCACCCTCTTGGAGATTATTGAGTTAGTTTGTGCTGCCAGTCAGCAAGCATCAGTGTAGGAGATCAATTTCCCATGATTACACATTTTTGGAATCAAATTTTGAAGGTAATTCCCAGCAAGGGAGTGATCCTGGGTCTTTTTCTACCCCTTGGTGCTTCCACATCCTTTCAGATAAGCCCTTCAGAGCTCCTGCTGTGGAGCTTAGGGCTAGAGACATCTCTGGTTTCATCAGCATTGCAAACAGAAAGAGAAAAACAGCTGTGTTTGGGTTTAATTATGCATCTCAAGATTATAGGATACTGTAGAAAAATACACATGGGCACATCCAAAAGGTTTTGGAAATGTAAATTCCAGCTGCAATGAAAGCAAAGCAGTCCATGAGTCACTGAGATAGAAACAAGTAGTAAACAGGCTCTGGATCTTATATTTATCTTAGCAGGGAATATGCACAGTCCATAGAGAGGGTGACTGTGAGTGACTAGTAATTTGGGGTAAGACAACCACTGGAATGAGAGAATCCCGGAGAATATTCAGTGCCCATACACCTTGAAGTGCCTGTTCCCCTACTGACTTTTACTTCCATTTTATCTAAAAATGTGATGGATGCCTAAAAAGAACGTCTAGGTAGCATCCTGAAGTGCATTCATAAGATTCAGGAGGCCACCTGAGATGGAATGTAGTCAGTGATCCTGCCTTCAGAGAGATGCCTGTTGGCACTGGACACAATGGGAAAGACAAGGTGGAAGCATAGTCTCGGCTGTTTCTTCTGGATGGCCATTTAGTATTGCAGCTCAACTAGAAAACAGTCACCAGTGAAAAGTTAGCATATCAAGATACTAGACTTTTTTTTTTCTTTCTTCTCCCTGGAGGCTAGGGATATTGAGTGTTGGAGAAAAGAAGAAGGAAGAAGATAGTTGCAGAAAAATGGAAAGCTCAAGCCCGATGAGGCTGTGGTGTATACCTGTAATTCAGTGAATGGAATCTGAGGCAGGAGGATAGAGAGTTGGAAGCCAGAGGCAGCCTGTGCAACTCAGAAAGACCTGTCTCAAAATGAAAGAAAAAAAAGAGAGAAGAAAGAAAGGAAAAGAGAGAGAGAGAGAGAGAGAGAGAGAGAGAGAGAGGCTACTTAGTGCAGGTCAGTGGTAAGCACTTGCTGGAAGTATGGTGAAGTAAATGCCTCTGGGGCAACCCTCCACTAATTGAGGTTAGAGTGGTTGGGAATGCTGAATCAATGTCCTAGCCTCTCCATCTGCCAATGGGACAGTTTGGGGACATGTTTCACACACTTTCTCAGAGAGTCCTGTGCATGACTAAGCCCATGTCACCAACCAACAGCATTACTACCAAGTATTAACACAGTATTGGCCTTTTCCATTTTCCTACTTCACTTTCCCCCTTTTCTTGCTTGTTCTTCCTGGAATCACAGCCCCAAAAAACCACCTGTCCCCAAACTCTTGCTTCAGGGAATACTTTTGGGATAGTTCAGACTAAAACACTGCACAGAAAACAGACAAACAACAGTTGCAAAATACTCTGGTAAGCTGTCTTTTTTTCTCCATTTTTTCCCCAATCTTTCTCCCTTTCCTGGGGCTCAAGCTTTCCACACCCCATTTCAGCTCCCTCCTCCCTCTCTAATCTTTCCTCATCAATTTGTGATCTGGTCTCCGGTTAACACGTTTCCAAGGACAAACCCTACAGGAGCAGCTCCCACAGAACAAAGACTTCCAGTAAGAATTAAGTCTATTCTGAGCAATCAGCTACCCTAGAGCTCACAGAAAAGAAATGGTTATGCATGTCCTTGGTTGGCCAGTTTCCTTCTTCCTCCCTCAAGCAATGTTGCCAACCATCAATTTTTTGTTTTGGGGGTGAATGGTGAAAGGATAGTTTTCAGCGTATAATAGGGGGCGAACATAGACTGGAATCAGGTGGTTATTGTTAGGTGCTGTCAAGTCAGGTCCAATTCATAGCAACCCTACATACAACAGAAAGAAACACTCCCCGACATTGTGCCACGCCTGACACTATGTCTTCTCTGCTATTCATAGGGTTTTTGATGGCTGGCTGGGGAGTGGGCTTCCAGGTCCTTCTCCCATTTTTATGGCATTGAGGATCAAACTTAGGGCCTCAAAGAACACAGAGCAGCACTCTATCAACTAAGCTAATGGTACCAAATCTTAGCTCTACCTCTTGGTAGATTCATGTCTTGGCATGCTACTTAACTTTCTGCTTCTGGTTTCCTTCTTTGGTAACCCAATGAAGTTGAGCTTTTATTTATTTTTTTTCAAAGTCTGGTCTTTGTGCAGATAAACACATCTATAATAATCACTGGACTCCCTCAAAGAGTGTTCAAAGCAGGATGCAGTTTATAATCTAAACCAACACTTCTTAAAATGCATTTAAACATTCTTTTACCTAACAATTTTCTGAATCCTTTAACTGCTCTGAAATTCCTAGTCTTCCTTTCACTAAAAATTCTCAAGCCTAAATGCACTCTAAACCTTTACCTACAATGGACCAGCGTTCTTTAAGTCCTCTTTCTTTTATTAAAATCTTTTCTTTTCTTCTCTTTCACCATACAGTTCTCCTTCCCCTGTACAACAGAAAAATACTTAAACCTTTCTTTGGCCATTGTAATTATAAGTCTTCAGGTCTTTATATCCATTGCCCCATAACCTGCCTAAAAGTCAGGACCTAGTGTGCAGCCTTAGAATCTCTCTTAGAAAACTAAGAAAGGAAATATTTATTTATTTATTTGTTTATTTATTTATTTATTTATTTATTCATTTATTTTATGGTACCAGGGGTTGAGCCCAGGGCTTCATGCTTGCATGCTTTGCAAGTGCTGGACCACTGAGCTACATCCTCAACCCATTTTTTTTTACTTTGTTGAAACAAGATCTCACTAAATAATGGAGACTGACTCTTCTCTGGAGCTTGCAATCCTCCTGCCTCTGCCTCTCGAGTTGCTGGGATTACAAGGGTGCACCACCATGTCTGACTGAAAGCAAAATTAATAAATGACAAAGTATTGAGTTTGTAGTGTCTGGAAGACAGAAGGATGGGATGTCAAGATCCACAACTGAGTACCTTTTATCCCTATCAAACATGAAATGTGGATAATAGTAATTAACTTACAAATATTGCTAAAATTCTGTGTGAAACCATGCATGAAAAGTGCCTGGAATAATAAATAGCAGCCTATGTAAAAGTAACTCATGATGTGTTAGTTCACCTTCTCCCAGGAGGAAACCAACTAAACAAAGGAGCAGAATTACCAACGCTGTAAAGTCAGCTCCAAGCCTCAAGCACTCCTGGTGTCTACCAAAGAGGTACAATATGTTTCTTCCATTTGGCTTTTTAAGGCCACAATAATTAACACTAGATTATTCCTTGAATGTTACATGGCATGTCTATTTTAGAGTTTTAGGTTTACCTTTCAATTAGACATGTTTGGCTTCACTCATCAATCATACCACCAATTTAAGAGCATATAGGCCTACAATTGAGACTTTTAGAATCATTTGTCATATGTCATAGCAATTGGACCATATATCTTTTAAAATGCCAATTAAGACAATTTACAAATACAAATTTAAAGGAGGGGTAGAGTATTGCAAATTACTTAAAGATTTTCCTTAAAAAAATTCCTGAACTCATAGAATGATTCATTTGTTCAGTTTCTTTTTCAATTCTATAACAATGATGAGAATCAGATCAGTCTTTCCTAGCGTAAGAATGGATTTGTGCTAACTCATCTAACCTTCTCTCCTCTGGGACCACCTGACTAAAGCAGAGCAATTTCAAAGTGCCTGGCAGATATCAAAGTTGGCTTTTCTGCCTCCCTGAAAGTTTTTCCTTCTGCAAATTATTTGTCTCTTTTGAGCTTAGATTCATTCAGATCTTAGCTACACTATCTCCACATATTGTCAAAGAGAACCAATCTACCCATACCATTGATTGCTCACTACTTACAAATTGAAAAGTGTTGGTTTAGTAATTTACATTACTCATGTTTAATACTCACAGCTCAATGGAGGAGGAAGGGTAGCCATCATTTTACAGATAAAGGGACTAGACTCATTTAGTTTCTAAATGATTAAACTGGCAATAAAGAAATGTTGCATTGGGTTGGGAATGTGATTCATCCAGTTCTAAATATAAACCAGATACTAATAACATGGGGTGCCCTTCAGACCTTCCTTTCCAAGGGTGATTTGGGGATGTATATATACTTTTAAAGTCTACAGCCATACCACTCTGGTGTCCAATCTCATCAGATCCTGGAAGCTAAACAGGGTCGGACCTGGTTAGTACTTAGACCTCTTAGGCATACTGGGTGTTATAGGCTTGGGAGAAAGACCTGGCAGCCCACTCCAGAAACAATCAACTGGCAAAAACCCTATGAGTAGCAGAGCATCACTGACAATAGTGCCAGGCATGGCACAGTGATGGGGAGTGTTTCGTTCTGTTGTTCATAGGATCACTATGAGTTGGACCCACTGGACCGCATCTAACAAGAACAACATGTACTTTTAAATCTATTTGTTTATTACTTTTTCAATCATGAGTTATCCCTTGGTTATAGTAGACTCCTTGTACATTCCATCTGCTGTAACAAGTTATCTTTTGTTTAATTTCTCCCAAATGACTAATGAGAACTCCTTCTAGTAAAAGATGTCCAGTTGTCCACTTTGACAAAGTCCTGAGTGATTTTTCTAACTATGTGGTTAGATTTAATTGAATCACCCACATTCTTCCATCTGGGCTTTTTGGTGCACAGCATTGCTGTGACTAGTTCTTTGAATTTCTGACAGGTGTCCACAGTGCTCTGTGCTCATATTTGAGGATTTATTTAAGAAAATATATTTGCCGTACTTATCCTTTCCATTCAAGGTATTGATAAACCAAGATCATATCTATGTCTGGCGTTATCTTTACAAAATAAAAACTTATGCCCTTTTGGGTTTTTTTTTAGACTACATTTATAGTCCTTAAAAATAACATTTTTCCTTACCTATGAAATAAAAATAAAAGTAGTACTTACTATAGTTATTGTGGCCATTACATGTAATTGGATGGCTTTTGTAAAGTGATTGCCATAGTTACTGGTGGATAGTTACTACTTAACAACTACTAGTTAACAATATTAACTACTTAAAAATGTAAACTTAACATAGAGATAAAAGTAACTATTACTCCTTGGGAAAATCAGGAAAAGTTTCATACAAGTGATGACAGTGGGTGTTGAAGGATGTATAGAAGTTTTCTAAGAGGAAAGGTAGAGGGAAGCGCATTCTGAATAGAGAGGGAACTCTATGAGTAAAGGCACAGAGCCTAAAAACACGTTTTCACATTTGGAGTCATGTTTATTTCACTCTTAAAGTCCTTGTCCATTTTGAAACAAATCTGCTATTTTTCTGCTCACTCACTAACATTGCAGTCTTTCTACATACAGTTTATCTACAGCCTATGTGTTATTCTACAAGAAGAAGCTAACATAATCAGCAAATGAGAGAATTTCTCCAATCTTCAATATTATTTCCTTGCTCCAAATCAGTTTATGAATGGATTAAATGACTGTTCTCAGGTGTGATCTATATGGGACCTCAATGATTACCCTTCTCTTTACTTTTTATCTCAAAGATGTTGCCTTAACCATGTGCAAAGTGACTGCATGCTATCTTTTCTGAATTAATCCCCTACATCCACATGCTATGACCTCCTCTTATGAAGTGAATATCATAGTTGTCACCATCCAGACCCATATCTATTCTGCACTTCTCCAAACACAGCACCATTGAGCTTTGGGTATGTTTTGCTTCATCCCAAGTTCCAAGTATGCCCTGGCTCTACTAGATCATTGAGATCATTTCTGTCTCCTTCACCACAGCACTTCTCTTGGAGTCAATCATGCAGGTCCAGTTATGGTACTATGTGGAACTTCAGGTAAATGGTTTTAGGAAATGTTGCTCTCTCTATCCTTGTATGTGAATAAGGAAGTATGTAATAGCCATGATTCTTCTGGCAGCCATCTTGAGACATGCAAGAAGATCTTGTTGAAATAATTTCAGAGAAATAGGATCAGAACACTGATCTAAATGTGCCTGAAGCCTGATTCATGGACCCTTAATCTTCCTTTACCTTTTCATTTTTGAGTTGAGTTTTCTATTATTTCAACAATGACTACTAACAGATACAACTGGCTCTCTGTGACAATCTTTACTTCTCAGTTGACTGCTTGATAACTTCCTCTAGAATAGGTTTTCTCGCTTTTTTGGTCAGGTGGTCTAATTCATCTCCAGACATTGAACAAACAAGAAGTTCCAAGATTAAAAATTTGGCAATCCCAGGTATTAGACCATATCTCTTATTCCAAGACTCATTCCTTGCTCCATCTCAGGGTTTAGACCATCCATAGATGCAAGAGATCCTATAAGCCATACCAGTTAACATGGTTAATTTGGTAATTCATGATTCCTGATTTGTCCCAAAACTGGTAAACTCTTTTCATTTGCACATAGAATTCTCTGAAAGAATGGCATCAATATATATAATGCTAGACTTTTAAGGACTACTGGAGAGTTATCTTAAGTGATGTAACAGTTTCATAGCATAATAATATGAAGTAATGATTAATATTTATTTAATGCCTACCATATGCCAGGCACCATTCTAAGACCATATTATTCATTTAATCCTCATGACAACGCTTTGAGGTACATACTATTACTATCAACATTTTATATATGAGGAAACTGAGGCACAGAGAGGCTGAGAAATGTGTGCAAAGTCAGACATATAGGAAATGGCAGATCCCAGAGTAAAACTCTGACAACCTGATTCCAGCCTCTATGATCAGCAAGTACACTATATATAAGAAAAAGAATTTTTTGTATCAAGTATAGTATATAATGACAAATTCCACAGAGGTACCATAATCATAGAGTCCATAAATTTGAGCCTTTCTGATCTCTTTGATGGTTTTGTGGTGATACATCCACTCACTCTCATCCTTAACCCTTGGCCTGTATTTACAGGGTTGCTAGCAAACTGTGGGTATGCCACCTCTAGAGAAGATAGAAAGCTAACTACCTCATTTGTGATTCCAACGCATCTGAGCTTTGGCCTCAATAGCTCTAAGCTATGATTAATAGCTCAGAGCTATGCTGTGGTCAAATGTGTCTGTATTTTTGTAGAATATGTAGGCAACTCGCCATTGTAAGACTTTGATTTTTAATCCTAAAAATTATATCTCTGATTGCAATTCCTCATTGTCAGTATTATATATCACTTTTTCTTCAAACAAATAAATTTGTTTGAAAATAAAAATGCATGTGATTTCTGTATAATACTGCACTCTTACTAGAATGGATAATTTAAAAAGACTGACAATATGCAATATTAAAGAGTATGTGGGTCAATCAGAATTCTCATAAATTGCTGGGAGGAGTACCCTTTTGTACAGTTACTTTGTAACTGTATCACTATCTAATAAAGCTAAATATGTGCTTATTTGTTTATTAGGCAATTATTTTTGCAGGTATATAACCAGTGTAAGTGCATGTATATGTTCATCAAAATATTATCACTACGTTCACTGAAATACTATTTATGGAAGCCAAAAATTGATATTGAGGGAGTCCCTAACACCTATCAGCACATTACGCAATTTGTGATATTTTCATGCAGTTTCAATTGATCTACAGATACAAGAAAAAAAACATTGTTGTTGTTTGTTGTTAGGTGCTATCAGGTCAAGTCCAACTCATAGTGACTCTATATACAACAGAAGGAAACACTTCTGACATTTTGTCTGGTTCATGCTCTTTTTTATGTTTAAGCTCATTGTTGCAGTACTATGTCAATCCATCTATTTGAGGGTCTTTCTTTTCTTTGTTGACTTGACATTCCCCCAAACATGATATCCTTCTCCAGGGATTGGCCCCTCCTGAAAATATGTCAGAAATACGTAAGATACAGTCTAGCCATCCAAGCTTCCAATGAGCACACTCTGGTTGCACTTCTACTAGGCTGGATTTTGGTTCTTTTGGCAGTCCATGGTATATTCAATATGCAACTCCAGCACCATAATTTAAAAGCCAGATTTTTTTTCTCTCTCCATTAATCAATGTCCAGCTTTCACAAGCAAATGATGCATACCATGGCATGCGGCAGGGGCACCTTCATCTTCAGTGTGACATAATTACTTCTCAACACTGCAAAGATGTCTTTTGCAACAGCTTTTCCCAAAACAATGCGTCTTTTGATTTCTTGACTGCTGCTTCTGAGGGTGTTGATTGTCGAATCAAATGAAGCAAAATCTGACAACCTCAATTTTTTCTCCATTTATCACAAAATTGCTTACAGACTCACTTATAAGGATTTTTATTTTCTTGATATTGAGGCACAATCTGAACCGAAGGCTATTATCTTTGATCTTCATCAGTAAAGGCTTCAAATCCTCTTCACTTTCAGCAAGCTAAATTGTGTCATTTGCATAAATCAGGTTGGTAATGAGTCTTCCTCCAATCCTGATGCTGGGTTCTTCTTCACAAAGTCCAGCTTCTTGGATTATTTACTCAGCACAGAGATTGAAGAGGCAAAATGAAAGGATATAACCGGACACACACCTTTCTTGACTTTAAACCAGGCAGTGTTTCTTCGTTCTGTTCAAACAACTGCCTTCTGGTCCATGTACAGGTTTCTCAAGGGTACAATTAAGTGCCCTGGTATTCCCGTTCTTCACAATGTTATCCATAATTTGTTGTGATCCACACAGTCAAATGTCTTTTCATAGTCAATAAAACATAGATATAAATCTTTCTGGTATTCTCTGCTTTCAGTCACTATCCATCTAACATCAACAATGATGTCCCTGGTCCCCCCCCCTCCTCTGAATGAGGCTTGATTTTCTGGCAGTTCCCTGTCTATATACTCCTTCAGTCACTTTTGAATTATCTTTAGAAAAATTTTACTTGTGTGAGATACTAATGATACTGTTAGATAATTTCCATATTCTGATAGATACCCTGCCCTGGGAATAGACACAAATATGGATCTATTCCAGTCGGTTGGCCAGGTAGCTGTTTTCCAAATCTCTTGGTATAGACAACTGAGCACCTCCAGTATGGCATCTGTTTGTCAAAACATCTCAATTGGCAGTTCATCAATTCTTGGAGCCTTGTGTTTCACCAATTACTTTAAGACATCCTCTCCTTCTTCCTTCAGTACCATCAGTTCCTGATAATATGTAACTTCTTCAAATGGTGGATCATCCACCAATTCTTTTTGGTATAATGACTCTGTGTATTCCTTCCATCCTATTTTTTTTTAATGTTTCCTACATCACTTAATACTTTCCCTGTAGAATCCTTCACTATTTCCACTCAAGACTTGAATTTTTTCTTCAATTCTTCAAGCTTGAGAAAAATAGAGTGTGTTCTTTCCTTTTGATTTTGTATCTCCAGCTCTTTGCACGTGTCATTATAGTATTTAATTTTGTCTTCTCAAGCTTCCCTTTGAAATCTTCTGTTTAGTTCTTTAACTTTGTCATATCTTCCTTTTACTTTAACTGCTTGGTGTTTAAGGGCAAGTTTCAGAGTCACTTTGAATGTAATTTGGTCTTTTTTTCCCCTATCTTTTTAACAACCTTTTGCTTTCCTCATGAATGATGTCTTTGATGTCATGCCACAACTCATCTATTTTTTGATCATTAGTGTCTAATGCATCAAGTCTGTTCTCACGATGTCTCTGATCAGGTGGGATATACTCAAGTTCATACCTTGGCTCTCATACTCTCATATGATAATTTTCTTTAGTGTCAGTTTGAACCTGCATATCAGCAGTTGATGGTCTGATCCACAATCAGCACCTGGTCTTGTTCTGACTTTTGATATTGAGGTTTTCCATCATCTCTGTCCACAAATGTAATCAACTTAGTTCCTGTATGTTACAAATGGTGAATTCCATGTGTATAGTCACTGTGTATATTGGTGAAAAAATATATTTTCAATGAAAATGTCTTTGGTCTGACAAAATTCTATCATGTGATCTCCAGCATCTTTTCTGTCACACAGACTGTATTTTCCAACTACTGAGTCTTCTTCCTTTTTTCCAACTTTTGCATTCTAGTCACCAGTAATTATGTTGATTGCATGTTCAATCAAGTTCAGACTGTAGAAGCTGGTAAAAATCTTCCCTTTCTTCATCTGTGGCCTTAGTGGTAGGTGTGTAAATTTGAATAATAGTCATATTAATTGGCTTTCCTTGGATACTATTCTAATACTGGCAGCATTGTATTTCAGAATAGATATTGAGATGTCTTTTTTGATGATTAATACAACCCATTTCTTGTTAAGTTGTTCTTCCTGCCATATTAGATCATAAGGTTATCTGATTCAAAATGACCCATACCAGTCCATTTTAGGTCACTGATGCCTAGAATGTTGATGTTTATGTGCTCCATTTCACTTTTGATAATTTTTAATTTTCTTAGATTCATACTATGTACATTCCATGTTTCAATTATTAATGTATGTTTAGAGTTGTTCCTTCTTATTTTGAGTCATGCCACATCTGCAAATGGATGTTTCTGAGGCTTTACTCCATCCCTGTCATTAAGGTAAACTCTACTTTAAGGAGGCAATACTTCCCCAGTCATACTTTGAGTTCCTTCCAATCTGAGGGGCTCATTTCCAGGCACTATATCTAACACTGTTTCTCTGCTATTCATAGGGCTTTCAGTGGCTAACTGTTTTCAAAATGGGATGCTGTGTCCTTCTTCCTTGTCCTTCTTAGTCTGGAACCTCAGTTGAAAACTGTCCACCATGGGGGGCCCTGCTGGTATCTATAATACTGGTGGCATAGCTCATCATCACAACATGCAAGCCCTCATAGTACAGCAAACTGACAGACAAGTGAGAGATGAAAAATATAGATTAGGCTTATAGACACAGTTTTGAGCAAAAGAAGCATGATCAAACAAGAGTATATACTGTCTAAGTCATTTCACATAATTTTAAAAGCTCACTTATAACTCGAGTGAAACTCATCTATGCAATTAGATTACTCATAGGTGGACAGTGTTGGGTAGGCGACAGGAAGATGTTCTGAGATGCTGATGCTCTATTTTTCTTTAGAGTTGGGGAACTGATTACATAGGTGCAATTAATTTGTGAAAGTATATTGAGCTGTACTTTTATGATGTGCATACCTTTCTATAATATGCTGTACTTCAACAGAAAAATTTTAGAAGTACTTGTATGCAGGTTTCTATGCATTTTCTCAGTGAATAGTACACCTGCCAATTTGTCAAGACAATGAGTGGGTTTAGTCTTCCTTAGACAATACCTTCTGCTTCTGGGGAAAAGGTTGGCCAGATCCCTAACCCCTTTGGCCATAGGATAGCCAAATAGACCTAGGTGAATATTTAAAACACAATTTCCCTATTTTCAGATTTCTAAATATTTCCTTACAACATCAAGAGTATCTCCATCAGGAAAAATTGTCTATTTTGACTATTTTAATTTTCTGGATAATTGAATTTAGAATTTCAAACTTTTTATATGTTCCTTTATGGGAATAAAATGTGTTTGGTTTCTCCTTGGATTGTGCTCCTAATAATACAACTAGGTCTATTTTGACAAAATAATTTGTGTTCAGTTTGCTAACATTCTAGGGTATTCAGTCCTTTAGGCTGAGATGAGAAATATATCTTTATTGAGAAATAATTCAGATTGCCTGTTCTCTTGAAGTTTTGCAGATAAGATGCTACATTGTGTTCAATGTTCAAGGTGCCATTTCTGTTAGGAGTTAATATTGGTCTTTTGTTTATTGGCATTTCCTTTGGGTAACATACCCTTCTGAATATTTCATTTTCCTCACTTTTTTTTATTGCAATCATGTGGCATGGATATTTAGCCTCATTATACCCATAAAGAAACAAGGTATTGTGACAGACTTATGCAGCTAGAATTCTGACTCCAAATCTCAGAATTTTCCATCATGCTAGGTGACCTTCAGAGATGGTCTTCCTGTAAAGAATGGCAATGCTGAGAAATCTAGGGGACTGGGACCCACATGCTGTGCTCACCAGTGCACCACCCTATATTCATAAATCACCAGGCATGACTGAGGTCAGACAAGCAGATATGGAGAGAGGACAATGGGACAGGAAAGTTACAAGCAGACTGGGAATGCTTGTCCAGCATGCCCCTTTCTATCAAGGATAAGGCTAGGTAAACAAAATTCAGTCCAAGTTTCTTCCCCCCCAACACCTTGAATCAGATAGACTCTGACTACCTAAATACAAGGAAATATAGCAATCCTTTTTCTTCTGCACATAATGCTGATAAGAAGGAATAAACAACTGGGACCTTTTGTCCTATGATCTTGACCTTGGGCTGCCTAAAGAACGTGCTTGTTTTTCTTTGTCACAAGCTCTGTTGGAACTAAAGAGAGAAGAAATTGCATTCTGTAAACAGAGTTCAGAAAGATGGACTTCAGTTCCAGGAAAGGATTCACATTGGCTCTGGACTCAACATGGGTTGGCCTGGCAGCTTCAACATCTCTGGGAAGCCCCTGAGTAGCTTGGTGAACTGATTGCATAAAAGGATAATTGCCGTCATTTAAAAGAATTAATGTTTGGGCTCTTGGGTGATATTGTGAGAAGAAAAATATTTATTGAAGATGGATCTGTATATTTAAGGAAAAATCTAGACTGCAGAGATAGTAACAATAATTATAAGAAGAATAGTGACCTCAAATCTTCCTATTAGGGAAAAGAGAAGAGGGCATAAAATTTTATTTAGGATGATTTATATTTTATTCTTTGTGCCTTTCCCCTTTGAAACAGAAATAAATTGGGAAGTGGTACAGTGGGACTACTTAGATATGCACAAAATTTTGCTCTTAGATGTCTCCTTAGCCCTTAGGACTATAGTCCTAACTGCTATTTACACTCTCAAGTATATTCTGCAGTAATTCAGTTAAGTGCTTGTGTTGAGTGAGGCTTTTTTCTTCTAATTCTTCATCATTAAATATGAATTGAGCAATGACAAGACCTTGGTTTGAAAGGTCAGCTTTCTGAGGCCTTTAATTTCCCTAATCCTCAAGTAATAACCATTAAAACAGAAGCTAAAAGTTTTCCCAAAGAGGGGTCATGATTTCTGAATCTTAAATTGAGGCCTATCATTCCAGCAAAAATCTTCTTGGTTTGTGAATTTGTTTCCACTTGGTTGCCCATTGAAAAAATAATTCAATAATTTCAAGGAAAAAGGGAGAAGAGGGCAAGAAGAAATAGTGATGGGAGAACAAAAAGGAAATATCACATATGTTGCCCTTAAGACAAAATTAGGATGTGCATATAAAGATATATTCACAAAAAAAGATATACAAGCAGAGGGGGAACTTTGGTGAGGGTAGGGAAGACGGGTTATGAAAGAGTAATTGGGGGAGGTAAACATGAGCAATATACAATGAAATTGATGGATGGAAATGTCCTCATGAGACCTATCAACTTGTACACTAAAAATTACCAATAAAATGAGATTATTCTAGAAAAAAAATTCAGTGATACAAATGAAGCCAAACTGAGATACATCTGGAGAGCAGCTGCTCAATAAATACTGGGCAAATGAGCAAGCAAATGAATGAGCTTGTCAACTAAACCTGGTCTGTGTCTGAATCTGAAAAACAGTGGTCAACACTGGCTCCCCCTCCCTTGGTCTAAGACTTGTACACTCCCCTAGGAGGGACAGTGATTTTCATCAAGGGCATTTTCTGCAATTTCCTTAATGAAAGGATCTTGAATATGCACCTTAGGAGAGGTTACAAACTAATGGTCTGTGAGCCAAAGCCAGCCTGAAACATGTTTTATCTGACTTCACAGTCTTTTAATTTGTTTTAAATAAAGTTTACAAGCCAGGAGATATTACCTAGAAATATAGGTTTAGTTTCATCCTGTACTAGGTCTGCATTTCTCTATGGATCACACATGTGGAACAGAATAGCAGCAACCTGCTGCAGATGAAGCAGAGGCTCTATCTACACCTTAGAACAGGTCGTGTCCACCCTATAAGAAAATGCCATTAATAATTTTATTTGAACTGTTAACTTTTCATGTCTATAGTAAACCCGTATTTCTCTTCATCACAAATTTAAACTGAGAGATGTATAATTTCAGAAAAATGAAAAGGTCATAAAGATCATATATATTTTAATAGAGAATTTTATTTTCTATAAAAACACAATCTATTTTTAATCTGCCTGGCCCTTTAGGCACTTGAGTTTATACCTCTTACATTCACACATGCTAGGCAAGCACTCTACCACCAAGCTATACTCCCAGCCAACATGACTATCTTTTTTCTGTGATGGAGATTCTATGCTTTTGATTCTGGTAACTTTATAAAAATCAGAATGGAGAGAGAAAAAACTATCATTGTCTATAAAACAAATCTTTAATATATTTATTTTTCCTATCAGCGATTTCATGAACCCAGATTTGGAAGCTTATCAGGAAGTACTGGTGTGGGGCAAACACTGAGATGCTAAAGCCGTGGGTCAATGTTGATAGAAGATCAGTCCATGAAGTAGGGACCTGGAGTTGTGTACTGGGGTTGAGCCAAGCTGGAGTCAGGCAGGAAACAGAGTAGGCTGGAGCTCCAAGGTTGGACGGCCACCAAAAGGGGCCAACTTAAAGTTTGCTGGGAAAGCCACGTCAGAGATCGGGAAACTTGAAGAAGAAAACGTGTTTGGAACTTGTGTCCTGTCAACATTTTAAGACTTTAGTACACAGAAGCTTAAGGGCATGGACAATTTTTGGCGACTAAGTTTACCTTATACTTTAAAAAATTATTTTATCCTGTTCCAGTTCTCCCTTCTATCAAGTAACTTAATTTCAACCTACAAATGGTTTCTTTTAATTTTTTTTTCTGAAAATAGAGAATTCATCAAGTATATAAATGTTCAGCTTAATGAAATTTTTACAACTGGACATGCCATGTAACCAACCTTCAAATCAAGAAAACATTAATACTACCTTTATACTCCTTCCAAGGACAATCACTATGCTTATGTGTAACACACACACACACACACACACACACACACACACATATATATGTATATATATACATATATACATATATACATACATATATATATATATATTTGTTGTTAGGTGCCGTCGAGCCGGTCATAGTGACCCTCATAGGGTTTTCAATGGCTGACTGTTTCGGGATTGCCTTGGGAGTGGATTGCCAGGCCCTTCTCCCATATTTGCGGTGCTGGGAATTGAACTCGGGACCTCAGAGACTGCAGTGCAGCACTCTACCAACTGAGTGAAATCCCAGCCCACACACACATATATATATATATATATATGTATGTATGTATGTATGTGTATATATATATATATATATATATATATGTATGTATGTATGTATATGCAGTACTAGGGGGTTGAACCCAGGGCCTTGTGCATACTTTGCAAGTGCTCTACCACTGAGCTGCACCCACAGCCCTCTTTAAATTTTTTACCTTGAGACAGGGTCTCCCATCCAAGTACTAACCAGGCTTGACCTTGCTTAGCTTCCAAGATCAGGTGTGTTTAAGGTGGTATGGCTATAAACATCTCACTAAGTAATGCAGGTTGCCTCTTGCCTCAAATCTGGGATCTTCCTATCTCTGCCTCCCAAGTAGCTGGGATTACAGGTGTGTGCCACTAACCTTGGCTACTTTTTAAAATGTGATGTAATATGTTAACACAATATATCTGGCTTCTTTTATTCAATATTATATTCAGGAAAATCATCCACATTGAATGTGGCATTGTTTTGCTGCCATTGTATGAAAATGCCATAATTTATATACTGATTCTACTTTTGATGGAGAATTGAGTTATTATCACTTTGAGGCTATCATACAGAATTCTCCCAGGCATGCTTTTTGCATGTTTTATGGAGGCTATATGTGTGTATTTCTTTTGGGTAGGTGTTCATAAAAGACTGCTCATGTTTGGCTTTTCTATACCCAAATAGTATTTCAAAATATTTACACCACCATGTACTCCCACTGAGAGTCAAGGAGGGTTTTGATTGACTGATTTTTTAAATTTTAACCATCATGTAATTATGAAGTGATATTTAAATTGGTTTCCACTGACATTTGAGCCTATGAAGTTGAGTACCTTTTCTATGTTGATTGGCCATTTGAATATTTATTTTCATAAAATGCCTTCACATCTTTTGTCCAATTTTTGTATTTCATTATCTGAGTTTTTTTCTTATTTCCGAGAGTATTTTTTAATATACATATTCTGAATAGGAAACTTCTGGGGATATCTGTATTGCAAATATGTTCTCCCATTCTGTGACTTGTCTCCTTTAATATCATTTAATGAACTGACATTCTTAATTATAATGCAGTCCTATATATTCTTTCCTTTTTGATTAATGCCTTTTGATGTACTTCATTTGGGAAGTCATTACCGAAGTCAAGGCCATAAAGACATTCTTCTAAGTTTTAACCTGGAAACTTCATCATTTAATCTGTTATATTTCAATCTACCATCTGCCTATTTGGAAACAATTTTTGTTTGCAATGAGAAGTCAGAGAGAAAATTATCTTTATTCTATGTGGATGTCCACTTGATCCAACATCATTTATAAAGAAGACTATTGGAGATAGGGGTATAGCCCAGGGATAGAGTGCTTGCTTAGCATGCTTAAGTCCTGGGGTCAATCCCCAGCACCACAAGATGAAGGAGGAAAAGGAGGAAAAGAAGTAGTCAAAGAGAGGAGGAGGGGGAAAAGATTATCCATTTCCTTTCCTCACTGCACAACAGCAACCAAGAGATCACATATGTGTGTGTGTAGTTTCCTAGATTCTCCATGCTGCTCTGTTGGTCTTTTTGTCTATTTTTCTATTTGTCTATTCACCAATACCACTCTAAAACTGTTTAACTGATTTGTAATAGTTCTTGATATCTAGTAGTGTAAGCTATTAAGGTTTGTTTTTCTTCTTATTTGTCTTAGATCTTCACATATCTGATGCAAAGTATAGTGATAACTTGTCACATATGCATACATATACACAAAAATTTGCTTGGAATTTGAGTGGATTTGCATTAAACTTACGAATCAATTTGGGGAGAAGTGACATTTTTACAATATTCATATGTGATGTCCATTAATAGTTGTTTATTAGCCTTTTTGCTTTCTCTTAAACTTTGTTTGTATTTCTCAAAAGGGCTATACCAGAAAATTTAAGTGCAGATCATTATTATTTTATTTTTTATTTATCACCTTTTTCTAATTGTATAAGGAATAGTTACTTAAAATGAAAAAACCTTAAACTACCATTAAAGAGGAGAGAAAGATCAATACAAATTCACTCATGATCTCTACCATCTAGTATAATCACCATGAATATGTTGGTGTAAAATATCTTTCATATGTACCATAAAAGGGTGCCATATATATATATATATATATATATATATATATATATATATATATATATTATAGTAGATAGATAGTGTATTACATATATATTTGCTTCTGTTGTTGCTGCTGCTGTTGTTGTTGTTGTTGTTGTTAGGTGCTATTGAGTCTGGCCCAACTCATAGCAATCCTGTGCACAACAGAACAAAACATTCCCCAACACTGTGTCATGGCCAGCATTATGTCAGTGCTTCTCTGCTCTTCATAGGCTTTGGAATGACTGATTGTTTCAAGAGTGGGCTGCCAGGTCCTTCTCCCACATTTATAGTACTGGGGATTGAACCCAGGGCCTCAGAGAGCACAAAGCAGCATTCTACCAACTGTGCTAGGCCCCAGCCCCACATATGTGTGTGTGTGTGTGTGTGTGTGTGAGAGAGAGAGAGAGAGTGTGTGTGCCCCACATATATGTGTGTGTGTATGTGTATAATATACTTTTATATATTCCTTTGTCTCTTAATATTTCAGAGATATTTTTCACTTAAATATAAGCCACTTAAATATGACTTCCTTCCTTTCTTCCTTTCCCCCTCCCTTCCTTCCTCTCTCTCTCTCTCCCTCTCTCTCTCTCCCTCCCTCCCTCCTTTTTCTGTCTCTTTCTTTTTTGGATGGTACTGGAGAGTTGAACCCAAGGCTTCACAGGCTTTCGAAGAGTTCTACCACTGAGCTGCACACCCAACCCACTTTTTACTTTTTATTTTGAGACAAGATCTTGCTAAATTATGCAGGCTGCCTCTAGCCTTGAACTTGAGATCCTCCTGCTCCATTCCCCAAGTTGCTGGGATTATAGGCATGTGCCACTGGCAACCAGTTCTATTTAGTTATTTTTAAAAGTCATCCTTAGCCATATGAGGCTGAGACTGGAGAATTGGAAGTTCAAGGCCAGTGGCAGCCTGTGCAATTTAGTAAGACCATGTCTCAAAATAAAAAATAAAAAAGGGGCTCAGAATGGAGCTCAGTGGTAGAGCATCCTGGGGTCAATCATGCAGCAGCAGGGAAGAAAAAAACTAATCAAAAAGTACTATTTTGATCTATGAGCATCAAATAAACTAATTAACAGAACCCCTATTATTGGTAATTTAGGGTTTTTTCCCAGAATTTTTTTCTATTCTGAGTAATACTGCAGTAAACAACCTATAAATAAAATTTGATTTTGTGCCTTTCAGAACTCTTTAATTATTATTATTATTGTTAGTAGTAGTAGTAGTAGTAGTAGTAGTAGGAGTAGTAGTAGTAGTTAAATGATGATGGAATATAGAGTAATACAACATTGGCTTTTTCTATCATGCATCCATTACATCACAAAAAATATTGGGCTAAAAAAGTAAATACACTTTGAGATATCTGATTCACATTGCAAAATTACTCTTGTGAAACGCTAGAGCCAATTAACATAAACTACGGCATGTAAGTAAGGGCCCATTTCTCATGTCCTCAGCAGCATCATCATATGATAGTAAACCACATTTGGTAGTTTTCCCCAGAGACATAAAGTGCATTTCCCAAGACCCATCAAAGTGTAGGAGTGAGAGGTATGTAGAGTGCCACAGAAAGCATTTGAGAGACATTGTTTTACAGTGGGTTTTCCTCCGGTGTTCTCTCCTGTCATAGTCATGCAATAGGATGAAAATTTTAGACAACCCAATTTCTTCTTCCAACTTCCAGGCTAAACAAAGAAAGACAGGAGGTAAGACTTGCAAAGAATAAGAAGATGGGTTATACACTATAATGGGTAGGGTAGAGAAAACAGCTTATTTATTATTGGTAGAAACACCTAGTATTACAGTTTGTAAGGAATCGGATTATGTTAGTGTCTGTGAGCAGATAAACATTTAAAATACCTATATCTTTCAATAAGAAATTCTACTTTTGTGAATTTTTCTAAGAAAATATTCATAAAAGTGCACAAATACTTATAGAGATATTCAGTGCAGCATTGTTGGAACAAGGAGAGAGAGAGAAAGAGGAAAAATCACCGCAAAGAGAATGACATAGTAAATCCATGGACTAGAATACTATATTGATGTTTTGAAGAAAGAGCTATACATGAATGGATACTCTAGACTGTGTTGCAAAAAGGAAAGTGAAGACCAAGAGAGAAGAAATATTGGATCCTGATCTCTCAAATTTGTGTCTTTCTTCTTCCTCTGTGTGTAGAATTTCTTTAAGTATCTTCTGCAGTGCTAGTTTAATAGTTATGAATTGTTTAAGTTTGTGCTTATCCAGAAGGTCTTTATTTCTCCATTGGTTTTAAAGAATAAGTTGGCTGAATGTAGTAACCTTGGTGGGCCATTATTTACTTTCAGAACTTGAAATACATCATTCTATGGTTTCTTGGCTTTTAAGGTCTCTTATAAGAGGTATGATGTTATTCTGATGGGTTTGCCTTTGCAAATGAATTGCCATTTTTCTCTTGCAGCTTTAGAACTGTTTCTTTGCTTTGCAGTCTTAGCCTTTTAACTATAATGTGAGATGAAGAGGTTGTTTTATGGTTTCATCTGTTTGGAGGTCTAAATGCTTCTTTTATTTGGGTACCCATTTCTTCTATCTTTGGAAAGTTTATTTCTGTGATTGCATTGAATAGTTTTTCTATGCCTTTAGCTTTAGTCTCAGCTCATTTTTCTACCCCATGGAGTCTTGGGTTTGTCTTTTCATCATGTCCCAGAGTTCTTTAAATGTGTCTAAATGCTCACTTACTTTTTCTCTACTGATGCTTGAGTGTAGTATTTGCTCAATTTTGTCTTCTATTCCCAGTATTCTTTCTTTTGTTTGATCTAGTCTGCTAGCGTTATTGTCCATTGTGTTTTTTATTTGATTTATTGAGCTTTTCCAACATCTCCATTTTTTTCATAATCCTAATTTCCTTCCTAAATTTTCTCATCCAGTGTCTGAATTTAATTTCTTAGTTCATTCATTTTCTTGTTAGTGCCTCTGTGTGGTAATTTGTCATTTTTATAATTAGACTTTCGAATTCTTTGTCTGGCATAACCACCATTTCAGTATCTTTTGCTTTGTTTATTATTTGTCATCATTATTATTATTTATATAATTATTATATAATAATATATAATTATATAGAATATTATATTGTAATAATTATATAAAATAATAAATATATATTATTATTACATTATTTATAAAATTATTTAGTTACTAGAGTTATAGAGTTATGGAGAAATCATAGTGTATTTCTTTTTTGTATTTCTTGTATTTATTTATCATGATTTGCACATCTGTTGGGATAAGAATTTCTTTAGGATTTATTTAACCGTCTTGTTCATGGGCAGTCTTCTCTTGAAGGCTCAGTCTCCAGTACCCCCTAGAGATGAGCATATGAACCTCTGTAACAGCTACAGTATTAAACCAAACAAGATATAGAAATACAATTAAAATCAATTAAGGCCAACTACTACACCACCAATGACCATAGAACAGA
>VMDO01008104.1:0-86260 GCA_007922755.1 Pedetes capensis | reverse complement strand
ACCATACTCGAATTCATTGACTCATTCATTCAGTGACTCTCAGACACTGTACTAGAGCTTTGGCTACATTATTTCATTCAGTCCTGCCATCCACTCTCTCCATAGTATTAATAATACAATAATGATGATGATGATGATGATGATGATGATGATGATGATGATGATGATGATATAGTGACCACTTTATGACAACTCACTTGAGCTAACCCCTTTACATGAATGGTAATTTTTACATATTTATTTTAAGATAAAATCTCACTGTGTTAGCCCAGGATGGCCTCCAACTTGCAATCCTCCTGTCTCAGCCCCCCATGTCTGGGATTATGGGCATGCACAACCATGCATAGCTTTAATGGTCATATTTAAATCTCTGTGCAAAATAACCTGCCAAGGGTCATACAGGCAGTTAGAATTGGGGCTGGAATGAGAAAATTTAGCATGGTTGCCAGTACATCAGACTCTTGGGGGGATGAGGACTTTGGCTGCAATGGGCAGAAGAAGAAAGGAGCCCTTTTGATGCCTTTCCCCTCTCCCTTAGTCACTCTTTCTCAAATGAAGCACAGGTCAGTATTCTCCTCCCAGACTGGCCTGGATGCAGAGGCAAGACACCCTGATGACAACCCTGGACCTGCACTGTACTAGAGAAAAGTGTCCACTTTTGGGGGAGGCTATATCTGTCATAGGAGCTACCAGATCCTTAGAGTCGTTTACCTGGTATCCCAGGAGAGAGGTGCCCCTACATGGTGTGGGATCCTGCTCTGTGATATAAAAGAATGGTTCTTAGCTGGGTATGGTGGCATACACCCGTAATTCCTGCACCTCAGGAGGCAAAGTCAGGAGGATCACAAGTTTGAGGCCAGAGGCAGCCTGCATAACTTAGAAAGACCTCATCTCAAGATAAAAATAAATAAATAAATAATTTTTTAAAAAAAAGAAAAAGAAAAAAAGAAAAGAAAAAGGTGCTGAGGGTACAGTTTAGAGGCAGAGTGCTGGCAAAATATTTGTGAGGTCCTGGGTTCAGGCCACTAGGACCAAAAAATATATATATATATATGATTCTTGCATCTTCCATCTTCTGAGAATGGGAAGAATAGGAATGGCTTGGCTATTTGTGCATGTGTGCATATTTGTACAGGAATTGATGTGCAAAGGATGGGTGATTTGAACACATGCACAAAAGCCAGAACGGACCTACATCTTGTACATTTCCCTCAGGATATTTGTGTGAAAGGATGATTATCAGGTTGTACAGGCCCTTGCAAAGATAAGTAACATGTAAATTTCCTCATGCATGTGCCTATGGGTGGAATTCTAGGAAGATGGAAAGGTTCTGGCCCCAGAGTTGAGTTCATAGCTCAGCTCCCCACCTCTTCCTGCTCCTTGCCTTCTCTACCTCCCCTCAAGCTGGGCAGAATGCCCTCAGCTTGTGCCGGCTGGCACACATGCCACATGGTGCCTGGCGCGCGTCTGGGTAAGGATGACGCCCCCAGGACTGGCTGGGATACCAAGCCACCCGCTGCCTCCTCCACCTCCAGAACGGAGCGTCCCCATCCTGTCCCCTTTCTCAGCCAGGGACTCAGAGAGCAGGCAGGGACATGGCACTGACAGATACAAACACAGATGCACCCAGAGACGCCCACAGGCGTGTGCCCTAGGAAGGCACAGACACAGGCGTTCACACAGACTCGGGTACACACACATACTCACACCTGCCCAAAGAAATTCAGGGGCAGTCACTATTCACACAGATCCTGGCAGGAGTAGAGAAGCCCACCCCGTGTTTCTGTCCATGGTGCTGAAACCAGAACATTTACCCATCCTCTCTACAGAAGAACAAGACTGGAAACTGATGGGAGAAAGAGACCTGAGAATGGATGATGGGCAAGAAAGAAGGAATGGAGAAAGACAAGAGGGGAGAGAAATCCAAAGAAAAGAGAGAAAGACAATTGAGAGGATACCAGGGCAACCCCTGGAACTGGGAGAGGTATCTGAAAATGGAAGGTGATCTTGGCCCCCAATCCCTGCCCAAAGCAGGCTCAGACTCAAGGATGTATCCCCCTTTACCCTTCAGGGCCAAGAATGGGAAGGATTTGGTGAGAATGCCATGGCAATTGAGAGACTGGATGTGTGGCTTCTGTGGCATCCAGTTGTCCCTTTCAGGTGCTGCCTTGCTTTAGAAGAGCTGAAAATTGTAGGGAAGAGAAGGAGACAGACACTGAGAAAGCCTTATAATGGCCCTGCAGATAGCTTTCCATCTGATTTCTTATCCCAATTTGTCGTGGGCAAGTGGACAACAATGTTGATCTGGATTTGTTATGGGGCTTGCAGGGATTTAGTGACTGCTTAATGCTTATCCATAAGATTGGATTATGAGTTCCTCTCTCCCTCACTTGAGATTAAAAACTTGCCTACAGTGAGACTGTATACCAAGGATGGCTCTGCTACCAGCAGCCCCTTAGTTGTGGACTTCATGAAACATGAGGAAAGCCCATTCTCTTGCTGGGGAGATATTTTCAAGAACTAAAGGGATCATCATAAATCTAGGTAAGAGAGAATGAGGGAACAAGAGAGAGAAAAGAGGAAAGGGCAGGAGAAAGCATGTGTGAGAATGGATAAAAGAGAAAGAAGGAAGGGAAGATGAAAGAGACTAGAGAAAGAAGAGGAAGGTGGAGATACAAATGACAGGAACAAGACAAGGCCCAAGAGATTCAGTCTCAAGTGCCTGGGGAAGGATGGGGGAAGTAAACCAAGTGGAGCACCCTTCCTCTCAAGCTTCCCAGAGGTCCAGATCAGACTGGAATTCAAGCCTAGTCCTGTAGTAGCTGCTCACAGTGTCATCCTCTTTGGGAAATATGAACAGGGACCCGTTAGGCCAGGACAGTGATGTGAGGAGAAGCTCCCCTGGCAAGGTAGGTGAGGCTACATGGAGTCAGAGGCACATGTGGTTTCCTCATGGTGTGGATGGTGGGGGGTAGGTGCTTCCCCAGAGGTGTTTCCATCTACTCACTGGTGGGCAGTGCAGGAGGCAAAAGCTACAGTGGGCATTCACTGCAGAGTGGGCACCAGGTTGACTAAAGGTAAAAAGCAGGCAGAGAAAGAGGAAGCAAAGAGGAAGAAGGGGAGGAGTAGGTAGAGAAGAAAGGATATTGGATCTGCCCCTAAGGAGTTTAGACTTCCTTTTATTGTCTCTTTTCTTCCTACAGAGAAACTCGCCATAGACTACAAGCTGGACATATGTGCCTCAGCATTCTTGTTTGTAGTATGCGTATTAAGAGAATTCCAACTTTATAGAGTTGTTGGGATGAGTATCAGATCATGTATTTTGCTTAAGTAATTACTGGTATATACATCTACAAATGTAACTGCTTCTGAGTTGCTGCTGTTTGTTATATCTTGGCCTTGCTACAGATAATTGGGAAATCCTTCTTTGTGTTTAACTAGACCTTCTTGCTACTGCATCAGGTCCAACACTGAGGTCTCCTTTTGGGAACTACAGAGGATTGGGTTTTCCTAGATTTTCAAATTTACTCCAGGAGAGAGAGCCAAGAGGTTTTCCAGGTTGCAGAAGGGGATCCCACAAAAAAAGAAAATGGCAGGATTCTAGGGTACTAGGGACTGAGCTTTCCCACCAGAGGTTATCAAACATGCTTTCCTGGATTCCAAAAGCAGTTGGACCCTGGACTACATTAGCACTTCCTGCCCTTCCTGGGGCCTCAGCTATGGTCTTAACTCATCTCTGGGGCTCCCACCCCACCCAAGCCTGTGTGGGTGTGGATCTTTCCTTCCAGAATGCTTTTTTAACCCCAATTCCTTTCCCTATTTCCCCCTTTCCTACACATATTTCTGCTCCTTTCTTGTCCTTTTCTTTCTTCTCAGGAATCTAGTTGGAGGGAAAGGAATTCCCTCACTCCTTAGAGGCATGAGATCCCCCCACCCTGCATGAGCAAAATGGATGGTCTCATTCTAGAGGTCAAGATAGCATGTGGAGGCTGGCACAGGAGGGGTGAAGGGTGGCAGGTCAGCCCCCATGTCCCCCATTCCCCTAGCTCCTGTCTCATCACTGTCACCATTCAATCATAGCAGATGGGCTGCAGCTGTGAGCGCCAGCCCGGCACACAGGCTGGTCCGTGCCACTTGGGAGAGAAGGAAGAGAAAGGGAGGGAGGGAAGGAGGAGGGAGGAAAGGAGGAGGGAGAGAGGAAAGGGAAGAAGAGGAGGAGGAAATAGAAGAAAGTGGAGGAGGAGAGAGATGGCTTGGAGAGAAAGAAGACTCAGTGCTTTATGGCTCTGTCTTCCCAGCAGGAGAGCAGAGGCCAGGGCTGGGCTCACAAGCTGGGCAGTGCCAGGCGAAATGGGCATATGCCCTTGATTACTACCAGGACCGCAGGCCAAGCCTCCACAGCCGCCGCGGCCTCATAAATCAGTTTTTAAGTAGCAACCACATGGACATTTCCCAGCTGAGAAGCTTGGCCTCTGTTGGCCCAGCTAGGGCAGCTCTGGTGGAAGGGCAGGTGCCAGGCCAGGGCACCAAAGAGAGAGGCGGTCACTGAGGGTTGATAGGAAGTGGGATTGGAACTTATTCAGGGACAATGGGGGCAGGGGGTTGGGGCTCCTGCCAACACAGAGTAGTAAGAAAGTGACAAATGGGTCCAGGATCCCCTATGGGGGCTCCCAGACTATGTTCTGGGCTTCCCCGGGGAAGCTTCTCACAGATGAGGAAAGGCTTATTGCTCCTGGAAATCCCTCTTTGAGCTCCAAGTCTGCCACTAAGAACTGAGGGTCTGTGTGGGTACAAGGGCAGTGTGCGGGGGGGGGGGGGGGGGGGGGGGGGGGGGGGGGGGGGGGGGGGGGGGGGGGGGGGTTGGGTGTGCTTGCCAGACTGGTATCTCTTGGGGGCAAGAAGGTTTCTCTGTGATTGCCAGCCCAGACCCAGGACAGACCAGACACGCAATAAAGTTGCTTCAACAGATAAATGATTGTATGTATGAAGGCCAATCATATAGACTTTCTCATGTTCGCAGAAATGCAAGGATTTGTACCTGCATGTGTGATGATCAGAGTCTGTGGGTGCTGGGCAGGCAGGCTTTCCTTCACAATCTTCAGACTTTCCCTTTCTGGATTTCTGCCCCACACAACACTCCCGGAGCCCTGATTCTCCCCTGTGGCAGACCCACCAGTAGAGCCCAGTTCTAGCATTCTTCCACCCTTGCCCAGCCTCACATTTGGCACGCTCCCCTCCTCAGCAGTTCTGCTTGGTGGCCTAAGGTGCGGTATGGGGGTGGGTAGGTCCTGCCCTAGTGGGGCTGCAGAGCCAGTGGGGTGAGGACACTCTGCCTTCACATGCAGCCTCTCCTCCCTGGATGAACAGATGTCTCGGAATTTTAGATGTGCTCTCCACCCCTCCTTGACACCCCCCCCACAGCTGGCACCGGTTGTGGTAGTGGTGCCCTCCTCCTCACCCATCTCATAGCAGAACCAGCTGATGGATCCCAGAGCACCAACCAAGGCCTGTGTGGGAGGCCCGGGAGACCACCAGGGTTGTGTCACCAGCTCACTGGTGCCCGGAGCAGAGCAGAGCAGAGAGAACCAGTCCGGGTCACCTCAGCCTCTTGCCTCCTCTCATTCCTTCCTTTCTTCTGTATCTTCTCAGCCCCATCTCTCCACTGCCTCTGTCACTCTCCTTCTCTCCCTTTGCCCCAGCCAATCCAGACAACCATGTTTATGCAGACCTCCTATGCAGACCTGCATACTCAGAGAGAGAAACTCCTCCTGGCAACTTTGGCAGAATTCTTCCCTCTAGAGACCCCTTTTCCTGCATTCCATGAGCCACCTCCCCCCAACACCCAAAAACTGGCCGCCTGCCCTCAGAAGAAGCTGAGTTAATCCGGAAATTCGAGGGAGGGCAGGAGGGGAGTGGGGATCAAGATTAGGGAGGTGGAGGAGATGGGGTTGGCCCTGACTGAGAGATACCCAAATTTTCAAATCACTGCTAATTAATAAATAATCCAATTCCATGGACCCCGAACTCAGGGAAGGGGGCGGGACCCGCAGCCGACAGGAGGGGGCCTTGGCAAGGGCTTGGCAGCAGGGGTGGTGCCAGGCGCCCCCTCCCCCTTCCCCCCGCCCGCCAGCATTCCGAGGTAACAGGCATTTGTTACCCAGCTCGTGCCAGGAGCGATTGGCAGGTTCGAGTAGGCACAGTCATTCCGCACACAGATGTCCCTGCGTTCACTCTTCTGATATGAATTCTGTCAGCTCCGAATTCGGGAGAGAGGATCAGACAGCTACACAGACAGAGTCACAGACAGACACAGACACAGATACAGCAATTGTCTGGAAGACACAGAACTTTTAGATATTTATTTTTCTGCCCTGAATATAATTTTTTAAAAGAAAGAAAAATAAGAATGCCTTCCCTGGCCTTAGGGGAAACTTCCAGAATCCCTGTGAATGGCCCCAACTGTCTGTCCTTCCCGGTGTTGCCTGCCCAACCTTTGCTAGGAGCTTTCTGGACCCCAGGACATCATCCCAGAGCTTCAAAGCTGAGTCCTGGCAAGCAGAACCACCAGAGTCTGGAAAATCTGCTCGTCCCTCACAGGACCCTTTTGGAATTCTACAAATGTGGCATTCCTGCAAGTTCTAGGCCATCACCCAGGGGCAGGTTCCAGCATTCTAGAATCTCCGGAATTTGAAATTCCAGAACTTCCACAAATTGCAAATTATGCCGAGTGCCTAATTCTTATATTATGCTTTTCTTTGGGTAGAGGAAAGTGGGTGCTGTCCCATGTCCCTGACCCACCGGATGTCCCCACATACCTTTGGTCCTTACCAGCTGCCTCCAGAACCTTGGTCACGGATCAAAACTGCAGCCTGCCCTTTGAAATAGCAATACAAAAAGGTCAAGCCCCTTGGCTACTGTCCTTTTCTGGCTGCCTTCTGGACCAGACACCATTCCTGTTCCTGTCCCCACCCTGACTGTCTGAGCCTAACCTGGTCATTCTGCCTCTGCTCCTGCTCCACCCACCAGCCAGCCGCTGTGGGAGCAAGCTGGTGGTCACTAGGCATCTGTGAGTGGCTGGGATTTAGTTCTTCCTGGGCAGCAAGAGCTAGAGGAAGAAGAAAAGGTGGGCAACCTGGGCAAAGAAACTCACTAATAACAGGAAAGGGGCACAGAGGGTTTTGGGTTGTGGTTTGTTAGGTTGTGTTTTTTAATCTTTCTTTTTGTAAAAGAAAAAGCCCCCATCCTGTGTCATCATTTTTATGGGATCTGCAATTCTGGCAAAAATCTGTCTTTAATTTAGCTGTCCATATAAAAATCCTCACTGTATAATAATGAACAGATGCCATGGAATTTAAGCTGGAGCCTCGGCTCCTCCCCGCCTTCCCCCCCGCGCCTGGCACCGGGCACTGGGCACCGACTGAGTGGCACAGACTGGCACCAACACACGAGCGAAGGGTGGGCAGGGGGCGACCTGGGCTCAGTGCCAGGGCGCTGGGGTGGTGAAGGTACTTGCGGGAGCGGGGCTCGGCCAGGCGGGAGCTTTTTCGTGGCGACACCAGGGGAGAAGTGTCTGAGAGGTTTTTCTCTCTTTTTCTATAACATGATCGGTAGTTAAGGATTTGGGTTTGGTTTTGCTTAGGGGTTTTGCAGTTCTTCTGATTTTTTTTTTAAAGCACCGCCCTCTCCTCCATATAAGCCCAAATGTTTTCGATATTTTAATTGAGTTGTTTTTAATCCTCTCCCTGCGCGGAGCCCAGGTCTCGGCCTCGGAGCCCAGCGGAGCTCGAGTTCGCAGCACGCGGGATCGTCTCCGCGCCCGCCCGGCCCGCAGCTTCAGCCCGATTCCCGGCGCGGGCGCCTCCAGGGGCTGCTGGGCGGCTCGGGCGGGATGGGAGCGCCCTGCTGTCCGGCAGGAGGAAGTCCCGCTGCGGCATCTGACTGGGTAACCGGTGAGATGAAGGGAAAAGAGAAAGCCCCACCGGACCCCACCCCAATTTCCGCACAGTTCCCAAGGGAAAAGAAAAAACTCTGTGAGTCCCACGTCGTCTTCGGCCCTTGGCTGAGGTCGAGAAAGAGGGCACCGACCTAGGCTTGCGGGGTTGGTTCTGAGTCTTCCCGCCCCCACCACCCCTTGCCTTTAATGCGACTCTGGCGAGAACAGATGTCCCAAGCCGGGCGGACTGCCCAGACCCCGCCCAGCTGTGCCCTTGGCAAAGACTTGGCTGAGGGTAGGAACTGGCACGCGGGTCCCCAAAGGGGCTTGTGGGCTCACCACGGCGCCGGCGGGACCTGACCTCGCAGCCTCGGCCTCCTGGCCAGCGCAGCCTCGGGCGGGAGGCGGGAGAGCCCCAGAAAAATCCGTTCCTAATTCAATTAATTCCAAAAAGAGGAATGAGATGCAAACAGAGATTGAGAGGCCAAGAGAGAGAGACGGTGGAATAACCCGAACACCAGGCGTAGGCTCTGGGTGTGGAACTCCGCATCCCCAGTCAGCCCCGGGAGAACGCACTGAGCTTTTGCGCTGCCGCTGCCGCCAAGAGAGTAGGCTAGCCATACCTAGGCACAACCTGGGCAGTCGCCACCCGGAGCACCTAGTACAGTGCCACAAACCCCTTGGAGTGGTTGGTACCTAGGGGTACCCTTGTCTCCTCCCCTCAGAACCACCTGCCTCACCTCTCCTAATTAGGGGCTATACACCCAACTGTGGCATCTCCCAGCCAGGTACTTCATGCCCTCTTGCAGGTAAGCCCAGCCCTGCTCTTGGCTTTCTGGGCCCAGGCTCTGAGCCCACTGCTTTGCATGAAGTTTCAACAGCAGAATAGCCCTTCCAAGGCAACGGGTGCCCATGCTTACCACTGCTTACCTGGGGAAACTTCGTTGAGAAATTTTGAAGATGCAGGGCAGAAAGGCAGAAGCCACCTCAGGATTCAGAACTAAAGCAGGGTTTCAAGATTTCCCACAGATCGGGTGTCAACTCCACTCTGTGCCTGAGGGCAGCACCTGGATGTCCCAGCCCAGAAGGAAAGAAAAATGAGTGTCTTGGGTTATGAGCTAGAAGCCTGTTCTGATCATGGAGACTGTCTGCCCCCTCCAATTTTATGAAAACAAGAAGCTTTCTCCTTTGAGCAGGTCAGGGTGCATGGAGTCCTGGGCTTCCCCTCTAATGTCACATGGGGGCTTGAGAGTGGAGGTTAACACCAAGGCTGATCTGGCTTGGCCTCTGCTGTCTCTTTCTGTCCATTCTCCTGGAACATTAAACTGTGGGAACTAGAATCATTCTTAATCACAGTGCCCCTTGAAATCAATGGAGCCCCCTAGAAGCAGGTGACTGCTGCTAAAGATTCTGAGGAAGAGGAAAAAGCAAAGTTTATGCAAAAGAGAACAAAACCTCTGACCTCTGCCTGCAAATCCTGCATCCACTGGTTTGTAGATTTGCCCATGAAAGGGGAAATCAGAAGCAAGCACAACCCTGTGGATTACCTGGACTATAAGGGTTTCCTTGTCACTGACTCTCACAGGACCCAGCTTTTCCTGTTTCCCCCAATGGTTTATTGGGTTTTCCTCCTGTGTGATGAAATCAGAGCCGGAATTTCTCCTGGGGAAACAGCAGCTCACTATCTAGACACTGGCTGGAATGGAGTTAAATGGTGACGGGAGAAGCAGCAACAGCCTCCCTTTTCCTACCAGATAGGCAAATGGCCTGCACTCAGAGATATCTCTGTTTCTCTCTCATTTTCCAAGTGTTGGACATGAGATGGGGGCTGAAAAATCAAGGGGGAAATGCCCTCCCGATCGAACCTGGCTCCAGACACCGATTTGGCAGCCCAGGGACTGATCTAAGCCTGCTGGGGAGTGTATGTCGATCCTGCTGCTCAAGCTAGGGCAAGAAGGGCATCCTCTCTGTGATTTCTCCTCCTGCTCTCCCTATCACATTGGCCCCTTCCCCCCTTCTGTTTGTGGAGCTTCTCTGGGTGTGTGTGCCTGCAAATCAGGAGAGCAGGCAAGAGAAAGAGATCTGTGAGGGGGCGTTTGGGGCTGCGTGTCCGTGCACATCTTCTTCTCCTGCTCATCTTGCCATCTCACCAGGGAAGTTAAGTGTTGGGGAGGAGGGTGATGAGAGGATAGAGTCAGCCAGAGTGCAAGGAGTGTGGGGGAAGGGTCGGCAATCGGGAATAGGGCTGCTGGTGAGGACACCGGGATTCACTAGAGGCAAGGAGCTCTAGTACCTCTGCCCCCCAAAAGACCGGTGTGTCCCCATCTGAAACGACCAAGAGCCATCAGGATTTTTCGACAAAGGTTGGAATCTACCTACAAAAACAGAATTGAACAGTGTGGGGTAGTTGGAAGGGCAATGTATAGTCTGTGGTCTGGCCAGGGGAGCCACATGGAGGGGTCCTTTGCTTCCGGCCCCAAGCCACCTGGATCCTGCTCAGCCCCAGAGTTCAGATCGAATTCTGGGAAACCAGCTGAGTGGAAGAGAAGCCCAATTAACCTTGTTTCCAGGGCAAGATAAGAATCAGGCCTTGAGATGGATGCCAATTTCCTTTTTTCTCCACTTGCTCCTACTAGGCCCTGCCTTATACCCTGCACAGACCAAACTTCTGCAGGTTAGAGTCTGGGATGTATGTGTTGCTCCATGCTCCCCATAAGAAGTGGAGGAGAGAGAAGTTGGGCAAACTCTTTTTTTCCAAGAATAGGAGTGATTCAGAGGTCTGGAAGATCCTATTAGCCACCCACAGAGATGAATCCCAGTAACAGGGGGCCCAATCTGCAATGTCACTCTGGAGAGGTGATCCAGACAGAATTCCAGAGAGGGTGGAGAATTTTTAAGGAACTCTGATGATAGTGTCTGAGACAGTCTCCCTCTGGGAGAACTCTGGCAGAGCATTGAGAAGGGCCACATTCAGCCAGGAGGAGGAATGGTAGGCAATGGTCAGCACCCCAGAGTGGACAGCTCCTGGCATTGACTCCACTACTGCCTGCAGCTGCCTGGAATCCACCAGGAGGGCATGGTCTCTATTCAGGAGACTGGGGTGGCAGGGGGGGCAGATTTAGGGATGTCACAAACTTAAGTCCAGCCTAATCTGATCCACTCTTTGGCATGAGGACTTACCTTCTTCAACTACCTTTCTCTTTCCATTTTGGGTTCATGGACTTTAACCCTTAACAGTCTTAGCACATCTGACTTCAGTCCAGAAAAATACTACACATAACCTCATTTCAGCCCTAAAATGAGTGATGGTGTTTTGAAAAAACAAATAGCATCAGGAACAGCCCCTTCAAGGTACTCCTAAGTGCATTCAGGCTTTAGGCTGCTGGTCTTTGGGACTCAGGCTCCTCTCCAAACATTCCAGGACTTCACTGAGCACTTCAGCCTGAAGATGGGGAAAAGAGGGGGAGGGATCCTTTCAATGAAGTCCATGGGGAGCTACCTCTGCCTCTGAGGCTCAGAGAAAAACAATTATCAGGCTATCTTGACTGAGCAAGAGAGTCTTCTTCAGTGTTTTAATCCACCCCTCAACCCACTGAGGGGTTCCCTCTGTCCAGAACTGCACCAGGAATTAGGTGTGTACAGGAAGAAGTTCTGCTGCCCTGATCATGGTTAGGTCAAGCTCCACTCTAACCAGGTGGCTTCCCAGACTCAGCCACTTCACAGACCTCTGGGATGTTCCTTCAGCCTCATTCACACCCCTCAAAATGTCAACATTCCTGAAGCCAAAATAGTCCATTCTCTTGAGTCCACTGAAGCACAAATTTAAGATGGAAAAGAGATTCCCCTATCATATTCATCCTCATGACCTTATAAGGTGTTTTTTTTTTTTTTTAGTTTAAAAATATTCATCTGGCTCAAATGGTTCTCTTTACTCTCTACCCACTTGCTTTTTGCAACAGTGAACAGAGGGTTGTAAAATGATGGTTGTTCCGATCTTGATCATTTTTCGGTGATGTAAAAATATTTTGCTTCCAAAGGAGGTACTTGTCCTTGTTTTGGGGTGAGAGGAATGTAAAGAGATCAGCATGATGCTTTGTGCCGGGTGCCTGATCAGGTCTCAGAGGGGCAGCAAGTTCAGTTTCTGTGCTTCTGGGTGTTTGTGAGGGACTTGTAGGGTGTGAATCCCACCCAGTAATGTCCAGGGTCCCTCTCTCTGGCCTCTGAACAGTCGCTTGACACCCTGCCTCCATCACCCCAACCCTGACTCAATGCCCTCCATCCCCACCCGTTAAAAGGAGGCCATCATGAGAAACTGGGTCCGTCTTTGCATCTCATTTACATAAATATTTATTAATCGTCATTAAACTGAACAGAAACACGCAATGCACTTCGGGTGTCCGACGGGAGTTTTGTCTTCGCTCCAAGAGGAAAGTAAAATTGCGTGTGTGGGTGAGTGTGCGGGTGTGTGGCCTGTGGGTTTGCATTTTTGCATCTCGACCTTGCATTATGTGTTTGGGTGCCTGATCCCCTGCCTCTGGTGGGAAGAGGTTCACTTTTTGCCCCTTTGGCAGGAAACCTCCACAAGGAGCACTCAGTCCTCTCTGCCCACTGGCTGGCAAAAACCAGGAGGCTGCTTAGGACAAAAACAAAAACAAAAACAAAAACAAAAACACCTCCCTCCAGCCATTGGAAATCGCTGGCACCCAATCCCCACCGAGGCACAGTCCGGGCAGGGGCGGGGCTGCTTCCAGGTCTCCTTCCCCTCTACCTCACCCCAAGAGGGGACAGAAGTGCCTGCGAGGAGGAGGAGCCAATACGCTCACCTCCACCTCGTGGGGTCCCCGGACGCCCGCGCCGGGCCAGCTTGTGCGTGCGGTGTGGTGCGCGTGTGTCTCCCATGCAAACCCTCCCTCCCAAAACCGACCCCCCCAACAGTTTGCCATTCCATACAAATTTGGAAACAGGTTTTTTAAAAAACAGTATGACGCACAATGGGGACGGGGCAGGGGAGGGCAGTGGCACTGGGGCCCCAAATCTCCGAGTCATTGATTGTAAGAAACTGGGGAGGGGAGGGGGCGGCGCGGCCCCCACTTCACCAAAGTGCACAGATCCGCGCTTGGGCGGGGCGGCCAGCGGACCCGGAGGGGCATCCCGGGACCGGGCCGGGCCGCTAGGCTCAGTCAGAACCTCCTTGCATAGATATTTGTGTCTTTTTATTATTGGTATTATTATTATTATTATTTTTGCCTTTTATTGCTTTTTAAAGTTCTTACTGCGTTTTCTCTCCGATCCGGACTCTGCATTCGGCCTCCGTCGCCTCTTAGCATTTTTATTTTTATTTTTTGTATATTTGTTTGTTTTTAAAAAAGGGGAGGAGGGAAGGGAAAAAAGGATTCTAGTTACAAATTGGCGTGGCCTCTCTCTTTACTCTCAATCCACATCCCCTCCCGCCAAAATTAAAATAGCAAAATGCAGAGACTCGGGGTTGGGGCTGAAGGGTTCCAGGCCAGGGTTCGGGCGCCTTGACTTCTGTCCTCTTCAGGAAAGAGGGAGCGCCCAGCTCCTTTCGGCCTCGGCAGCTCGGTGTCTGTTTTTAAAATAATGAGAGGGGAAAACATCCCGCAGCTCAGCTGCTCCCTTACCAACGCCTTTGGGCCTGCTGGGCGGAGTGGGGGAGGAGAAAACCTAAGTGAAGGTATTGGGAATGGGGGGTATCTCCAGGGAGCGCCCGGAGACAGGTCCCTAGAGAAGCACTTCCTGGGAGAAAGAAGGAGAAAGCCCCTTGGGGAGAAAGAAGGCGAGTCCCCTGGGGGAAGCGAGTCCCCTGGGGGAAGTGAGGCCCCTGGGACGGGCCACCCACAGGTAAGAGACCGCGATGCCCAGGAGAGTGGCAGGACAGGCGGCCCGCTCCCAGCGCCAGGCCCCAGCGGCGGTGTGTGTGGGTGCCCCTACGCTGGGGGTGGAGGGCCTGGGGGCAGGGAGGCAGGCAAAGGCAAAAGAAAAAGAAAGGGGTCAGCGCGAGGTCTCAGTTATGGAAAAACGCGTTGAGCTCCTCGTACATGGGGCCCCTGTCGTGGTGAAGGTGCATATCGTAAGACAACAGATTCTCGGAGTGGACGCCCCCGCGCACAGCCGACGAGCCGAAGACCAGCCCGTGGCCAGTGGGCCGTGAGCCGGGCAGCGCCGAGTAGTGCATAGAGTAATGGTAGCTCTTCTCGTGGTCCGGCGATGAGTCCTGCTTGAGCGAGAAATTGCCATTGAGACAGAGCGGGGGGCTGAGCGGGCCCTCGTACTCGGAGCTGTTGTAGTCCGGGCTCGCGCCGCCGCCGCCCGCCGCGGCGTACAGAGTCTCGTAGGCGGCGCAGTAGCCGTGGGTCCGCAGGGCGTGCGCTGCGCCGCCGCCCAGGCTGCCGGCTGCCTGGCACTGTGCGCCCGCCAGGCGGGAGCACGGGTACGGGTAGGGGTGCATGGCGAATGGGCCGCCCGAACCGTGGAAGCGGCCCGCGCCGTCGGCACCCTGCTCCGTGAGGAAGTTGCGCGAGTTGAGCTGCAGGCAGCCGGCCACCAGGTTGGTGGTGGGCTGCGATAGACCCTTGCACAGAGTCTGCACGTAGGATACCAGATCCGGCCGCTTTCCGGAGCGCAGGATCTCCGAGAGCGCCCAGATGTAGTTCTTAGCGAGGCGCAGCGTCTCGATCTTGGACAGCTTCTGCGTCTTGGAGTAGCAGGGCACCACCTTGCGCAGGTTGTCCAGCGCCGCGTTCAGGTCGTGCATGCGGTTGCGCTCCCGCGCGTTCGCCTTCTGCCGCCGCAGCTTGGAGCGCTCCAGGCGCGCCTTGGTCATCTTGCGTTTCTTGGGCCCGCGCTTCTTGGGCCGCTCGCCTTCCACCTCGTCCAGCCCTTCTTCCTCCTCCTCTTCCTCCTCCTCCTCACCCCCCAACTCGGCTTCCTCCTTGACCTCGGCCAAAGCGGTCTCCGGTACCTCTTCTCCACGGAGAGAGACGGGCTTGGCGGCCCGGGCGGGTCCCGGAGCCCCCGGCCCGGGTGCAGGCGGCGGCTGCGGCGGCGCGTCGCCCTTGTCGCTTCTCGGCTCGTCGTCGTCGCCGTCGCCCCAGCTGGCGAACTTGGGCACGTCCGAGAGGAGGCCGGGCTCGCTGAACAGGCGGGTCAGCATGGTGCCTGAAGGCGTCCCAGGGGCGGGAAGGGGAGACAGACAGCACAAAGTGAGGGGCGCACTGGGTCACCACGGCCCCCCAACCCGCCTCCACCCCTAAGTCCCGCGCAGGTTCTGCCCAGGGGACCCTGGATGCCCACCTCCTCCGCCTGCCCCGCCCAGACCCGGCCCAGCCCTGCGGGCCGGGGATCTCAGCCCAGGCCCTCAGCCCAGCGCTGGGCCCCGGCTCCGCCCCTCGCTTGAATTGGGGGCCGGTCCCCGCTCCAGGTTCTACTTGGGGTCAGACCGGGGACCCAGCTGGGGGTTAAGGGACCAGATATCTTCGCCAGAGGAGGCGGCATGCTCACCCTGAAAGCCTGTTCTCTCCCAGCGATGGAGAGAGGCTGGGCGGCTGCGGGTGGGGACAGCTGCCCCGCTCCACGGCTCCGCGGCCCGGACCCTCGGCCGGCTCCCCCACCCCTCCTGTGGCTGTCACCCCCACGCTCCCTAATCCAATTTGCAAGTTGGCCTCGCGCCGCCCCTGACTCGGCCCCCACCCCCGCAGCCCCAATTCCAGAGGCGGGAGGACTGTCTCCTCCAGCCGTTGTGTCCCCGGCTCACGGAGCTGGCTCTGGGCAGCTAGGACCGGAGAACCCCGGCGTGGGGAGGAAACAGAGAAGCGAGCCCCATCCGTCTCCCCTGCGGTCAGGGACCCCCTTCCCCCCTTCAAACTGCCTCCCTCCCACACAGCTCTTCAGATCTCGTTGTATTTCGGGAATGATGGGGGGGGGAATCCAAATTTGTTTGTTTGCTTCTCTTTTTTTGGTGGTGAGGAAAGGTCGCAGGTTCCTTCGGGACAACCATGGGGGGTCCCTCGCTCAGCCTCTTCGCCCCCCCATGGTCCTGCCCCCCCAGCCCATCGCAGGCAGAACGCCTCCCTCCGCAGCCCCCTGAGCTGCAGCCCCTAGGGGAGAGGGAACCCAAGGCGCCACCGATGCCCACCCAGTGAGGGGGTATCGTCCCAGGAAGGGGGGATTTGGGGACTCTCATGTCCACAGAAGCAGCTGCCCCCTCCCAGTCGGCGGGTCAGATCTAGCTCCCTTTCGGACAACTTACCTCAGAGAGGAGTCAAGGGGAGAGGGGAGGGGAGGGGGAGGGGGCAAAAGAGAGAGGGGGGAGAAGTGGAGTCTTCTCGCTTATTTCATTGTTCCCCCATCTTCAGGGAGCGGGGGCAGCGGCTCCTCAAGGCGGCAGGCGCCGGCGTCTTCAGAGCGCCATGCGAGCCGCGGAGCGAGTGTGGCATCTCTACCAGGCGGGGTACCAGCCTCTATGCCAGGCCATATGGGCTTGGCACGTCACGGGCAGCAGCTATCACATGAGAGACGGTGATTGGCATGCGTCTGCATTGGGGGAGAGCCGGCTCCCCCGGGACCCGCCGCCATCTGTCACTCTCTACTCCAAAAAAAAAAAAAAAAAAATTAAATAAATAAAGGAAATAAATAAATATCTCTGCCGCCCTCCCCTCCCCGCCCAACGCAAGGAAAGCAGGGATTGAGAGGGAGGTGGGAGCATTTGCCCCCTTCAGATATAGAGCCCCCCACATGGGAACAATGGGGTAGCAAGGCTGGAAATTGGGGGGTTGCGGTGGCCACCAGTTCTCTGCTCCCTCCAGGGTCCTGCTCTGTCCATTTTCCCCCCTGCAGGCCCCTAAGGTGGGTCAGGAGCAGACCCTGAGATGTGGAGAAGGGAACTTAATGCTTACCCCTCACTCTCCAAGAGGGTCCACCCCACCACAAAGGGACAGCTGAGGCCCCCCTTCCAGGGTAGGCATGAGGGTGTCCCTGGCCCAAGCCCCATAGGTAGATGTTGGCACCATGCCATCCCTCATCCCTGTCTGCCCCTCCCCCACCACCCTCACGCACACACAACATATGTGGCTGAACGAAATTCAAACCAAGGGAAAGACAGAGAAAGGGAAAGACTTGCCTGGATGTCTGTGCCTCTGCATGGGCGTGTGTGTCTGTGGGGACATGCGTATCTGTGGAGTAGGTGGATGGGAGATGTTTCCTTGGGTAGCAGGGGCATGTGTATGTTGGGATGGAGTGGGGAGGAACATGGGAGATGAGCCTGTGTGCCCATCCCCATCTAGGGGTGGAGGAATCAGGAATCAGGAATCCAAGTCTGCATTCCTAACATAGAAGCCCTGCTCCTCCTCACCATCCCCTGCTCCTGCCAGATAGATGACCATCCCACCAGTGGCTTTCTTTTCTGGCCCTCTGACTTGGTTGTTTGAGGGAGGAGGAGGAGCCTGGCTGGAATGCCTAGCTGCTGGATGAGACTCAAGCATTCTCCTCCCCTTCCAAAAAATACTGAAAACACTGGAGCTGACCCCAGCAGTACCACGAGTGGCCAAGGAGAGGTAGGTCAGACAGGTATCTGCATAAGGAAGGTAGGAAATGGCTGTTTTATCTTACAGCTCACCTTTCAACCCTCTCGCTGGGCCAGACACAGATGCAAATGGCACAGGCTGACAAGGGAGCCACACACACACACACACACACACACACACACACACACACCTGTTCCTCACCCTGTGATGCAGGAAATGGATACACACCCCGACTCAGATAGACACGTGTGTGAGCAAGGTAATCACAGCCAGGTGTAGAGAGACCCTGGTCAGGCATTGGTGTGTTTCAGACCCACAGTTCCTGCCCCTCCCCTCCCTGGCCTACCTGTGCACATCCGATTTCAATCATACTTTCCCCATGCACATTCTAGGGTCAGCCTCCTGCCAAGCCCTGGATGGCACAAAGAAGAGCAAGAGGAGGACTTCTCCCTCATCTAGGTAGATGCATTCTTTCCCAGTAGGAGCCTCCAGAAGGAGCCTCAGGATGGCAAGATGTGGATTTAATGCCACAGATTGAACACGGTTCTACACAGAGATGCACACAAGGGCTTAGCAGGTCCTGGAGAAGTGGGTGCTGGTGCTATGTGGGGCTCTTGGAGGCACAAGGCCACGAGCTGAAAGGAGCTCAGAATGCATAGTCCCAGTTCCTCCTTCTACAGAGGCCCACCAAGGGGACAGACTTGTCTAGGAACACACAGGTAGACAGCAAACTGGGTCAAGAACACAGGTCCTTGATTCCTAGTCCCTGGTTCCTTCAACAACTCCACACTTGCCTTGGTTGTCTTCAGTGATGTGATGCCCTTCATGGGTCTTGCATCCGGGAGGGTGAATCCCACCTATGGCAGATAATCAGGACAGTTCACGACAGAGGTAGAAATCAAAAGATGGGCCTGAGATTGGGCAGAGACTCAGCAGGGCTGGCCAGGGCCCCCTCCAATTTTGAGTACAGTGTCAAAGACTTTACTGTCCCTTCCTGTGGTCCTCAATTCTGACAAGAAGCCCTTCTTCTGAGTCCCCTGGCCATGTGGTGTTTTGGTTACATGTACATGCTTTGGGCTCTGCTCACCAATTTTTTTTTCCTCATTATTGGGATGTTGAACCCAAGCCTTCACACATGCTAGGCAAGTGCTCTGCCACTGAGCCACACCCCTAGCCCATTTTCAAATTTCTACTTTGAGACAGGGTCTCAGTGAGTTGCCCAGGCTGCCTCTGGCTTCAAACTTTCTATCCACCTAACTCAGCCTCCTAAGTCACTGGGATTACAGGCATGTACCACAGCACCTGGCTTCACCATTTTTTAAAATGCCGAATGCCGGGGTAGGGGTATAGTTCAGTGGCAGAACACTTGCCTAGCAAGCACAAGGCCCTGGATTCAATCCCCAGTACTATCACTTCCTCAAAAAACCCCAAAAGCCAAAAAACAAAACCAATCAATCAAAACAAAACCGAAAATCATATATATATATGTATATATATATATACATATACATACACACACACGCACACACACACACACACTGGACTGGGGCTATAGCTCAGTGGTAGAGTTCTTACATAGCATGCACAGGGCCCTTAACCTGATCTTCAGTACTGCAAAATAAATAATTTTTTTAAAAAAATGTTGAGCACCTTGAACAAATTATATAACCTTTCTCAGGAGAAGGATGTGGCAATGGGAGAAGGACACGGCAATCCACTCCTGAGGCAATCCCAAAACAATCAGCCATTGAAAACCCCATGAGGGTTGCTAAGAGTCGGACAGGACTCCGAAGTACCTAGCAACAACAATCTCTAAAATGGGGATAATTATGCTACACCTTTATAGAGCTGTTGTTATCAGTAAGTAGGGAAATGCACATAATGAACTTAGCACAAGGCCAGTAATATAATGAGCCTTCAATAAATGCCAGTTATTTTTATCAAGACACTTTGTAAACCCAAAATATTAATTTCTTGCACCTAGTCCCCACCACACACATTCAGCATGTTTTGTCTACATAGGAACTGAATTTTTGTTGCATTAATTTGTTTTTGTTGTTGTTGTTAGGTGCCATCAAGTAGGTATCCGACTCATAGCGACCCTCATAGGGTTTTCAATGGCTGAGTGCTTCGGGATTGCCTTGGGACTGGATTGCCAGGCCCTTCTCCCATTTTTGCGGTGCTGGGAATTGAACTCGGGACTTCAGAGACTGCAGCGCAGCGCTCTACCCACTGAGCTAAATCCCAGCGTTGCATTAATGGGTGAGTGTATAGATGAATACATAAATGAATAGTTCCTTGGGGAGAAAGATATCCCTTGCCTTCTCTCTGACACTAAGGGCTGGGTTAGGCCCACTAGGGGTCTCACAGGCCCCTTCAGGTGGGAGGCAGAACCTATCTATCTATCTCTTTCTTTCTCCCTCTCTCTCTCTCTCCCTCCTCCTCCTCCTCCTCTTCCTCCTCCTCCTCTTTTCCTTCTTCTTTTTTTTTAGGTATTGGGGTTTGATCCCAGGGCTTTGCACATGCTTTGCAAGTGCTCTACCACCAAGCTGCATCCCCGGCTCATTTTTTACTTCTTTATTTTGAGACAGGGTCTAAGTTGTGCAGGCTGCCCCTGGCATTGAGCTTGTGATCCTCCTGCTTTTGCCTCCTGGAATTGCTGGGACTGTAGGCATGCACCACTACACTTGGCTAAGGAGGCAGAACCTTGCTTAGGATAGAAAAGCTCTTGGGAGGTCCTCCCATCCCTCTGTCTCCCATCTTGAGTGACCTCTACACTCAATCTGAGAAGCCCCCTCAGCTCCCACAGGAGCAAGCCTGAGGCAAGGGGCCATACCTGGTGTGCAGGGAACTTCATCCCTCTGGGCCTGTTTCCTTTCCCTGTCTTCCTTCAGAAAAATGGAACAAGTTTTTCTCACTCGACACATTTCAACTTTTCTTTTTTTTTAGAAGATACAATAAAAACCAGGGGAAAACTAGAACAGAGGGAGGTGTAGGATGGGCCTGCCATAGACATGGGCTTGAAAGAGGTACAACACGTGTGTCCACATACACACAAGCATGAACATGCAGGGACATGTGCGATCCTCTATGTACACTCAGAGATGCAGTGACGGAGAGACAGAAAGAGCCAGAAATGGAAGGAAGGAGACGAAAGGAGAAGGACACCCAGAGATGCCATCTGTTCCTCCCTGTGGCATTGGGGGAAGGGAGTTGGTGAAGGGTCTGGTCCCCTCCAGGTCTCAGAAAGGAGAAGGGGCTTGGTGGGCATCTCAGCCTCCCCTGGAAGACCCACATCTCTGCTACCCACTCCTCAGGGGGGAGCAGGGAATGAGCCCCTGAGGTTCCCATGGAGACATAGCCCCATCCCAAGGGAGGCCACAGTCTGGGCACTTAAAATGGCTGCCTCAGAGGGGCAGCGGCCATTTTGTACAGGCTGGGCCCTGAGGAGCAGGGGTGAGAGGGCTGAGAAGGGGGCGGTATGAGTAGAGAGGGCGGGCAGGAGCAGACAGGTCATTCCTGAGAAGTGTAGGGCAATTTCGCTCAGGGAGCCAGAAGAATGTTCTAGAAAACCCTGCTCTCATTACACTCCCCCTAAATAAAAACATTCAGACATGAGTCTGTATCTGCTCCCATGCTGACACCCAGAAGGGCAGCTAGACAGCCGACACCCCTCCCGTGACGACTCTGGCACGGGCCAGTGTGCTAAAGGAGACTCGGTTTCCCACCACAGTGCCAGGCGTGGGGGGCAGGTGGGTCAGCTCCAGGTGTCCACCCCCTGGCCACAGCCAGCCAGCCACCTCCCGGGGCAGCCAGGTGAGGAAGCGGGGAGCCCCTGCTCTCCCCCTCCGATGAGGGGGAAGGGCAGGACTTGGTGACTCTCGAGGGGACACGGAAGGTCCTGCGCCCCCAGCCTTCCCGGGCGGGGCGGGGCAGGGCAGGCCGCTCTGCCGGGACGCCCGGACGCCCGGCTCCTCCTGGGCCTAAGCACCTGCCGCCCCTCCCCCGCCCCGCCCGCCCCAGGTCGCGGCGGGAGGGGCCTGCAGCCGCGTCCGCGCCCGGCGCGGCTGGGGTGGGCACCTGCCCCGAGCCCCCTCCCCCGCCCGCCGCAGTGTGCCGGGGAGCGGCGGGCATGCCAGATGGCGTGGCTGAGAATGCGGCGACGTTGCCGGGAGGTGAGGGCTGGCACGGGTGATGTGCGGCTGCGTGCCTTGTGGTGCCACAGGGGAGGGGGCGGGGAGGCTGGCGAGGTGTCGCCCCCTCCTCCGGGCCGACCTCCTGTCCCGACCTCCAGCTCGCTACTGCCCTTCTCCTCCTGCGCCCTGCGCTCCCACTCTGGGCCCAGGTCCCACCCAAAGCTGGGTGGGCCCAGCAGGAGCCTGGAGTCCTGGGTCAAACCACTGGGGCCTCCTTGCCCTCCCCCCAACCCAGGACAAAGGACCCACAGAAGACATGGTGGCCCTCCAGCAAAGCCTGCCTCTTCAGACTTGTGCCTTGCTCCAAAAATGGAGTGACCTTTACCCTCATAGCCTTTGATTTCTGGCCTCTGAGGCCTGTTTCTGTGAGCAGAGCTCCATTCCTGGTGGGCACTACTTCTTGGATCTCCCTTCAGTCAAACCCATCTTCCTCACCAAGATGCTTCCCAGACACCTCCACCTGGGAGCCTTCCCTGAGCTTCCCACAGGGAAGCACCCCAATGGTGAGGAGGATCCCGCTCTCCCATCTGTTCCCTGCCATGCTCCAGGTGGTTACTTGTGACCTCTTTAGTTGAGACTTTCATGAAGGTCTCCCGGAATGGGCACTGAATGAAGGTCTGTGCATGCGTTAATAGCTGGCTGTAGAGGGCGGGGCACTGGAACAGAGCCCAGAGTCTCCTGAGGCACTAAAGCCAGGGTCCCCTTCCTGCCGAGCCCCAGACCCTCTTCTTGCCTTTGGCACAAGTGTCAGTCTAGACAAGCAGACTTGGGGTGAGAAGAAGTGGCTCTGAGAGAGAAGGCCTGGGGCTCCGAGGCTTAGCCTGGGGTACCAGCTCCCTACTCCATGGGCACCAGTCTGGATTTGAAGCCACAGGAAGCCCTCAGGTGCCTGCTCTTATCAGGGTGGGGCCTGCCCTGCCATGAACCCCTGCTTTGTCCCTGCACCCTTCAGCAGGCTCAGGACCCCTCTGCCTTGCTTCCATCCAGCCTATTCCCCACCTGCATGCGGTGATTGTGACTCCCTGAGGAGCAATGAGGTCCAGGGACATGGCTGAGTCCTGCCCCAGTGCCTTTTCACCCTAGGCCCTCCTCCTCTGGATCCAGGATCAGGCTGCCCCACTGCCCATCCTATCTGAAATTCAAACATGGACTTGGTAGTCAATTCAGGCACCTTCAATGGCTCCCTATGGCCCCTAGGCTCAGGCCACACTATTAGTAGGGACAGCCCTGATCTGGCTGCCGCCCACCTCTCCCTCAGCACATAGTGAGGCCTTTAACTTTGTCCCTCAGCAGCTCTGAACTGCCTTTGCTCTTACATGCCTCATCTCTAGGAACCTCCACTCAGGCTGTCCCCACCTCCCGGAGCACCCCTTCTCCTCCTCCTTCCAGTCTCAGCACCACCTCCTCCAGGAAGCCCCTCTGGGCAGCATGCTCCATGCTCCTCAAAGGGAGGAACTGGGCCAGAGCCTGGCACACAGAACATCTTCAATATGCAGTTGGGGCACCAAAGGCCTGAGCTGCCATTGTTGGAGGAGCTACAGTTTTACCTCAGAAACAAGGCTGCAGCCAGGGCAGGACACCCACTCACAGGCACGCCCCCACAAACCTCCCTTCTCTTTTCTCAGCCCTGAGCATGCCTCAGCCTTCCCCTCTGAGAAATGGGTGTGAGGACAGCAACTGGTGTGAAGAACACACTGCTTCAGCCTGCAGCCCCCTCCCTGTGGCTGAGTTTTGTCTCAAGCCCGGGATCAACTCTAGCTTTGAAATATTCTTGTTCCTGGGGCTCTCTTCACTGCTGAGTCTTTGCTCTGCTTCTCTGGTCAGTTTTCCACATAGGCAGTTAGTCTCACCCTGCCCCTCTCCCACCCCTACTCCAGGGTCCACACGGGAAGGCGGTCAAAGAGCCCTGGATATGGCAGCATCCTGGCCTTGGCCACGTCATGGAACCCTCTGCCTCCTCATCTGTAAAACGGGAGTAGTGCCACCTGTCCACCTGCCTACCTGGGCCTCAGCACTGATGGAGGACCAACAGACAGCTGGGTGTGAATGTGTCCTGACAGATGGGGGCTGGACACCTGGCTGGGGCAGTATAGGATGGCAGGAAGGTGTCCGCTGCAAGCTGCCCTGTGACCCGGGCATTTTCCAGTTACCTCCCCTGGGGGCCGGATATTGGACAGTTCTCTGAGGTGTCCCTTGAGCACAGCACAGGTGCTGGGGACAGCAGGGGCTGGCAGTAGGCACAGATGACCCACACCACAGCAGTGCTGTGCCCACAGGGGGACAGTCTCAAAGGTCTGCCTGGGCAGGGTGTCTGTGCAAGGCACAGCCAGGGCAGGAGGCTGCAACTGAACCAGAGACCTCTCAGCTCAGCCTGGGGGGACTGGTGCCCAGGGCAGCACAAGTCAGACTTAGCTGCTGCTCCTTCCACTTCATTACCCTGAGCAGTCAGGGCGGGCCTGGGCAGGAAGGCTGCTGGGACATAAAGGGTAGGAGCAGCTGCTGCTGCTTTTTCTTCTTCCTCCTCTTCTGCCTTCTTCCAGAGCCTCCCACATGCTAGGCAACTGCTCTACCACTGAGCTACATGTCCAACCCTGGAGGCTTCTTAACTGAAGTCCACAGGGAGGGGAGGGAACACTGTGGGGGGTAGGAGCTTTAGGGACCAACCTTCCATTTTACAGAGAAGAAACCACAGCACAGAGAGGGGGACCAACTTATCTGGTGTCACACTGCGAGTGGCAGAGCTGGAAGTAGAAACCAGGGTCCTGATTCCCACTTTAGGGTCCTCCTGCCCTGGGACCTCAGTGCTCACTGTAGTAACATGATGTCATGACAGTGGTGTATGTTAGTTATCTGTGTCCAGCACTGGGCTTCACAAGAGTCTTAACTTCATTTCCACAGGACAGCAGAGGGATGTCCAGCAAGATGAAGCACAGAGAGGCTGAGGTTAAGGGTGTTGTGCCAAGGTCACGAGTAAGTGGCAGAGCCAGGATTTGAGCCAAGCTCTGTCAGACACCTGAGTCATGTGCTTATTCACCATTATAAGCTGTTCCCCTTCCTCTGAAACCCAGGTGATCTCAATGTGGTAGGACCAGGGGACCCTGCAATGGAGAGGAAAAGCAAGGGGACCCTGGGAAAGCTTGTGCCCAGGGTTTGCCTTCTGTCCAGGCCCTCAACTTACAAGAGCCAGTGCCTTATACCAGGTCCACGAAGTTTTCTGCCTGGGGAGGCAGGTGGGTGGGGCTTCCTTTATTCACAGGGAGGGGCAGTCACATTAAATAGCTTTTCCCCCAGCTCCTCCAGAAGGTGCCCTCCTTGCCCTTGCAGGCCCATGGAGGCTCTTCCTCCACCTGTCCTGATTTCCCCTGAGGAAACACCCCTCACCTTAGACCTTGACACATGTTGAGTCTTTGAGGATGGACAGAACAATTCCAAGAACCCAGTTTGCCCAGCCCCATGGTGCACCCTTATAAGCCCAGCGACTTGGGAGGCTGAGGCAGAGGATCCTGAGTTCAAGGCCAGAGGCAGCCTGTGCAACTTAACGAGACCCTGAAATAAATAAATAAATAAATAAATAAATAAATAAATAAATAAATAAGGGGCTGGTACAGCTGAGCGGTAGAGCCCTTGCCTAGCACGCGGGAGGACTGGGTTCGACCCCCAGTACTGGCAGCGGGGAAGCCAGCTTTACCACTTGCTCCCTGGCTGCCTGCAGCACCTCTTTGATAGTCTGTAAAATGGGAATAAGGAGCTCTGCCTCGAAGAAGCCTTGTGATATTGGGAGGGGCGTCCATGAGGAAGCACCGGGCACTCAGTGGGCCCCTGCCACTTGCTCCTTCTCGTCCTTCTGGCTTGCTCTGGGTACTCTGCTCACCACCGCCGCCCGGCGCCTGGCACAGCGCCTGGCGCGCCCCAGCCGCCCAATCCCGCTCGTAGCCCTGACTTCGTGCCCGCCAGGCTCCCTCGGCACGTGCCCTGCGCCCCCGGGACAGTGCCCCTCCTCTCGCGCCCTCCCGCCTCTAGCACGCCGGGGGACTTGGGTCGCTGGGGCTCCGAGATGGGGTCGGCGGGGGCCGGTGCGTAGCTGCGGCGGTAAGAGGACGCTGCGCCTTTAAGGTGCCACCGCCGCGTGGCAGGGAAACAGCTTGTGCCAGCCCCATTCCGCCGGGCTCCGCTCGCAACGAGAAACACAATGCATAACAATCAGGCGCGCGCTTGGAGCCGTGCCACGCGGCGGGGGCGGGGCAGGAGCGGGCCGGGCGGGGCGGGGTGGGTGCACCCGGGTCACGACCCCCGACCGGAGTCCTGAGCCGCTGAGGGGTCGGGCCTTGCAGTCCAGGCGCGGCCGCTCTGCACCCCAGCTAAGGCGCCGGGCGCCCCCGCCCCGCCGGCCTCTCCTCCCTCCCCGCATCGCGCTCCCTACAAAGTTCATTCCCACTAACTCTTTTCCAGGCCACTTCCCCCTCACATCTGACAATCCGGGGCCCCTCATTCTCCCAGTAATCACTCCACTGCACTAATTGCACATGCAAATATGCAAATGCGTATTAATTAATTACTATACTAATTAGTTCTGTGGTATTTGCGAGTAATAAATCATTGGATGGGAGCGAGGAAGCTGGAGACCTGGCCCATTTTCATTCTGCATAAAATTTTAATGGTCTCTCTGGCTGATCCGGGACGGCAGCGCGCGGAGAGGCTCTTAAAGGGCCAGTGGAGGCGGGAAGGGGCAGGGGTGAGGAGCGCCTGCTGACCCTGGCAGGGGCCGGCGCCCTGGGCGGGCTTGAGAATCAGCTCCACGCCCTACAGGGGCTGTCATGAGCGTGCAGTTTGATTTTTCCTCCTCCCCTGGGGCTAAGTGTCCCTCTGGGTAGCTTCTAAGGAGAGAATCTGAGCTCGAGCTCGGAGGACGCTGAACTCAGTTTCTTTAAGAAAGGAAAGAGGGCAAGGAGTTTTGGGAGGCCCATGCCAAGGCCTTTGGGGCCCCAGAAAGCCTGGGAAGCAAGAATGAAGACTCCATCCCTGGGATGGCTGAGGAAACTGAGGCACAGGACAGGTTAGTCTTTGCTGTCATCCCCTTCTGTTCCCAGGAGAGGTCCTGGGTGTCCCAGAGTCTTTTCTTGTTGCTGGGGGGGGGCCACCAAGGTTAGGGGTCCCTCCAGTTTTCCCTTTCCACATGATCAAACCACTTCCCTGCCCCCATGGGCACCAGCTGGCACCCTGGCAGAACAGTCTTCGGCTTGAGTGGGCCCCAGCGACCCTGCTTTATTTCCAGGACATAGTCGGGACCCGGGCACAGGGAGGGGGCTTGCTGTTTCATTGATTAGGAGAGGCAGAGGGAACTGGGTGAGTCCAAGCCAGAGTCTAAGGGGACAGCAGAGGTGAACACACTGCACAGGTGAACACACTGCACAGGTGGAGACTGAGCTTGTCCTGAGCCAGAACCCCTGATTCGAGGGCCTCCAGTTGGTTATGCCCACCCTCAAACCTGCCAGCACCACACCCCTGGGTGGGTAAAGTGTCAGAGGGTCAGCACTCTAGCTGGGGCTGAGAGTAATTCAGCTAACATTTACATAGTTGGAGAACCTTCCCAAGAGCTCTAGATGCCTCACAACCAACCAGTGACATTATTTCTGTTACCATCCCCATTTTATGGATGGAAAACAGCACAGGAAGGTTAAATGACCGGCCTAAGGCCACCCACCTGTGAGTTATGAGTGGGATTTGAACCCAGAGAGTCCAGATTTGACATCTGTGTTCTCTCTATCAACATGTCCGCAGCTCCTGCTGTGAGGTAGATCCTGTGCTAAAAGCTTCCTGAGCAATATCCCATTGCACCTTCATGAAGGCCCAGGAGGAGGTTCTGGAATGATCCCTGTTTTAGCTGTGGGGAACCCAAGGTTCAATGAGGTTGACTAAGTTACTCTGGGTCACACAGGCAGGATGTAGCATGGCCAGGTTCACTCAAGGCCTTCGAGTCAGCAGAGTCCACTGGGCTCTATGATGTCTCCCATCCTGCTGGGCAAGGCCAGGAGGGGTCGTGGCAGCACATGCTGAGGAGAGGAAATGGAAGGACTTTCAGTTAGACTGTGAGGAGAACTTGCTCCTTGGGGGCTCCAGGAGTTGAGGTGGGGGCGGAGCATTTTCCTTCCTTTCCCAGAATCAGGCTGGGAAAGGGCCATGCTGCTGGAGTCGGGTAGTGGCTGAGGTAGAGGGATGGGAAAGAACAGAAGGGACCAGAGGTAGACATCCCAGGAAAGGCCACATAACCCAGGGACCCTGGGTGGCCTTTTTCTTAATTTTGTCTCAAGCATTCCTACCTGTCCCTCATTTCCCCTAAAAATCCTCTAGCACGTTCACCCCAAGATTAGCTGCTAAAGTGGGGAATAGGGGCTCTTTCTAGCAAGGGGAACAAAAGGTAGTATTAACTTCATAATAAATCACTTTTTTTTTTTTTTTGCAGGCTTGGGGGTTGAACCCAGGGCCTTGCATGCTTTGCAAAAAAAATCACATTTTTTTTTACAGTGTGCTATGTGCATCAATTTGTTTGATATTCACAATGATTCTATTATTATTATCCCCACTTTATAAATAGACACTGAGAAAGAAAAGAAAGGTTAAGTGAGTTGCCCAAGGTCACACAGCTAATAAGAGGTAGAACCAGGATTTGAATGGTCTGCATTACAGGGCTGTTCCCATCTTACTGAGTTTATGGAGCAGCCAGATTGATGCCTCTGTCCAGCGGGATCAGGCATCAGAGTGGCAGCAGACCCACACACTCGGTGTCTTGGGAATGCGCAGGTACAAGGAGAAAGAACATGCCTCATACCCATCCCTCCTCAATGTGGATTTCGAGTTGCCTCTTCTATGCTAGTGGAAGCCCCAGCAAGGTGAATGTTCACAGGCCCAAGTCCCTCCCCTCCACCCTCCTGAGGAGGCAAGTGTGGGATCTCCCTGGAGTAGGGTGCTATCCCATCATCCCTTGCCTCTGTCAGCCCACTCTTGAGAGGAAAGCAGGGTCAGGGCTTCGGTTAGCATCTGTCAGGGGGACCACCCTGATAGAGAAACAGATTCCTGAGCTCTCAGGGATGAGCCCTGGGCTAGACCGGGATCCCCTTGCCTGCCAGCGGCTCAGGGGGAACTTCCCCAGGGAATGTGCACACACTCATCTCTCCAGAACTGGGGAAACCTTTGACTCCCACTTTCTGGGCATGGGAGTCTGGGGTGGGCGTTGTGGGGCATGGGGAGGGATGGCCTTTGGGCGGCAGCCTGCTAGGAAAGAAAACCCATCCTCCTCTCCTATCTCCGCTGAAGACCGGGGAAGCTGGCGTCATGAGGGTTTCCCCACCCGGGGTCCAGTTTTTGGGAGAATGGGGGCCTGCTTGGGGGTGGGGGTGGGAGGCAGAAGGGGCAAGCTGGCGGCTCCAAGCTTCTCCATGCAGCCCCCGGGGCCGGGTGCCTGGGCAGGAGGAGGGGGCAGAGCAGCTGCTGGCGATTTATTAAGCAGTCACGGAAAAATTGGTTTATAAATTAACAGCTGTTTTAACTTTAGGGCCTCTTCTTCAGGGAATGGAAGCAGCCGACTGGACCGGGATTGGAGTGTGTGTGAGGCTGGTGGAGGGAGTGGGAGGCGGCGAGCGCCGGCAGCTGGCATTCTTCGGGGGCAGCCTCAGCTGGCACCTCGGGAGGCACCAGGCAGTGGCCAGAGCAGGGGGTCTCCAGGTGCTGGGGGCTGAGGCTGCCCGCGCGGTGTGCTGCAGCTTGCTTTCCTCTCACCAACATCCCACTTGGGGGCGCCAGAGTCTACAGATACTATTGTACTCGTTTCTGCCACCAGAGGGCAGCCTCGGCACACAGTCCACGGCTTCTTCTCGGATCGGTCCAAACTGGGCGGGGAAAGAAAGAAAACAAGGTCCCCAATGCTGAACAGGAGAGAAACCTGCTCCAATGCGTGCTAGTGACCTTCCACTTGCCCAACCTGAATGTGTTAAAGGCAGCAGTAAAGAATGAAAGCTCCAGGGCTGGGGATGTAGCTCAGTGGTAGCCTAGCATGGGCAAGGCCCTGGGTTCCATCCCCAGCACCTTACACAAATAAAAAGAAGACATCTGGAGTTACACTGTCTGCATTTGAACTCATGCTCTGGACAAAACCTGCTAAAGCCCTCCGATCCTCACTTGCCTCACCTGTAAAATGGATTGATACTTGTTAGGTGCCATCGAGTCGGTATGCGACTCATAGCTCTGTACAACAGGGGAAACACTATTGTCAGTGCTTCTCTGCTGTTCATGGGGTTTTCAATGGCAGATTGATTTTTGGGAAGGGGTTGCCAGGTCCTTCTCCCAAGCCTACAGCTTCTGGTATTCCCAGGCAGTCTCCCATCCAGGTACTAACCAGGCCCGACCCTGCTTAGCTTCCGAGATCTGACAGGATCAGATGCCACAGGGCTATGGCTGCAGGCAGGTTGACACTAGTGAGGATTAAATGAAATCCTGCACATAAAGTGCCCAGCACAAAATAAATTCCTCAAATATGTCTCTTGTTATCAATTTCTATGACTTATGTGTTCACCATTCATTCCTCAAACTATCTTTCTACAGTATATAGTGCCTACTGTTTTCTGAGCACAGTATAAAGATAGATGTTGGGAGAGAGATGTCTCAAAATAATGTGCTAAGAGTTAGGATACACCACTTTCTTAGGGGGAGATGGACTTGGGTAAGGCAAAAGAATGTTTGGGGGTGATGGAAATGTTCTATATATCTGTGTTGTGGTGGTGGTCACATGCTATAAAAATTTTCAAAAATTTACTGAAGTGTAAGTTAAAATTGATATATTTTACTTTTTTGTAAACTATAACTCAATGTCGATTAAAAAACACCTAAGCACCTAGTAATATATTGAATAGGCAAAGAAATGGATGATGGGTGGATGGATGAATATGCGATTGAATAACTCAGATGATTGCCCCTCTCCAAGTAGCACCATTGTCCCGTCTGAGGGTGCCCTTGCTCTTGGGTTTCCCCAAGGATGGGCTTTGGAATTCCTCTCTCTGCTCCGGCCCTCGAGCTCTTCTTCCCCTACAGGCAAGGAAAGATGCCTCTGTGTGCCCAGCCAGCACGCCTCAGCTCCTGTAAGGCTGCTTCCCAGGACTTTTCGGGGGCCTTCCTTCCAGCAGCTACATGCCAGCCCTGCCAGCTCCAGCTCAGCTCAGTGGTGCCAAGGTCACGGGTGCGATGCCCAGCTACAGACCCGCAGTGCCAGCAGCTCGGCCTCCCAAACTCTGACTGATTCTGCCACCTGCTGGCCATTTTCAGAACTGCATCTCTAGAGCTGCAGGGAAGCAGGAAGCTAAGATTGCCATGAGTCGTGAAGTGGACTGGGGGCTTAAGTTTTATCCTATTGAGTCGTCATAGCCACCGTGCAAAGTGGGCTTTGACATATAAGGAAACGTGGCCACAGAGAAGCTAAGAAACTTGTCCAAGTTCACACAGTGAGCTACAGACCTGACATTCCTTCCCAAGGCTGTGAAACGCTCCAGTTTCAATTCTGTCCATGTGACAACACCTTGCTTGGGAGAAGGAGGAAATATTCTCCAATTGCCCCCTTTCTCCACCTCCTGGAACCAGGGCAAAGACCTCACAGCACCTTCCCAAAGTCACCTTCCAGAGAAGGTGGATAGAGTGCCTCCTACATGACAGGCACTGTGGGCAAGGAAGGTAACTGGCAGGAAGAATGTGCCTGGAGATACTGCTCAGACCTGTGATGTAGGAGTAGACTCTATCATAAACTTTTTTCCTCAGTCCAAGGAGGAAAACCCATTGTTCAGAATTAAGACAAAGGAGGTCTTGAATTTGTTCTTCGACCCTAACTGCCCGTGCTTCTAACTCAAGAATAATAACCAAGAGTGGCATATTATTTTTACATTTCATTTGCATATGATTAATTCCAAGTCAAAGGGAATGGGAGTCATCTTGGCTCCTTGCTTCTCAGCCCCCACCCTGTGAGCCTGGCCCTGGCCTCCTCCCCCAACCCCTGCTGGGCTCTACCCAACCCCTCACCTGACTCTGCCCGCTCCACACCCTTGCCCACCCCTCTCCTAGCTCCCAGAAGTGCCTGTTCCTTTTGGCTGCCCCCGCAGCCCCCGCTACCTGGCCACCCACTGGAAAAACTTTTCCCCAAGTTCTTGAGAAGTCGCGTAGGATCCAGGAGAGAAAAATCAAAGTAATAAAACCTCATTTAATTCCTAACGGAGGGCAGAGCTGTGAGCTGCAATTATCTTAATGCTGAGCTATTTTTACTCTCTCTCCATCTCTGTCTCCTGCCTCTCTGTCGCGAGACTTTCTCTTCTCTGCTTGCCTTTGTCTCTTCATCTTTCACATGGGTCTTCTATTTCTCTTCCCTTTTCTTCTATCTCTCCCCTCCCCTCTTCCCTCCTTGCCTTCCTGCCTGTCCCTAGGGAGAACACCTCAGTCAGCCAGTCTCCCCACCTCTCTTGGCCCCAGGGTTAAGGAGCCAGAGACACAGTGCCTGGGCAAAGAGGTAAAAAGCCCCTTGCCCCCGACCCAAGGTCCAATTTCTGGACCTCAAAATGTGGCTCTCCTCAAGTGCCCCCAGGCTGGGCTTAGGGGAATTTTCCCTGACTCAGGGTCTCCCAGGGCAGCGCTTCAGCAAACAAGCCTCTAGTCAAAAGAAGCCAGAAGCATGTTCCTTAAGGCCTTTCCAGCTCTGCTGTGCACTGGGTGCCACTGGGGGTCATTTCCTCTGCCCCTCCTGTCTCATCACCACTCAGCTGTCTCTGCCTGCTTTATCCCACCCTCCCCTTCCCCATGCCCCCACAGCACTGGAAGTCACACCCTTTCCCCCAGCCTTGGTCCTCTGGCTGTTCAGGTTGCTGCCTGGGTCATGCTCTTCCTATTTACCCTGCCAACCTGGGCTTTGCCATTCCCCCACCTCACCCCATCTGGAAGAGAAGTTCTGGGCCAAGCCAGGGGCTGCCAGAGATGTCCACACCCAGGGCCAGCAGCCTGGTATCCGGCTGTTTCTTGACAAGTATATAAGTCAACAAATACACAGGGATGGGAGCCAGGCCTGGGGCTGGAGGATGTGGACCTGAAGCCACTGGGACATCCCATTCCCATGAGTGAAGCTTGGCTCCTCCTGCCACCCTTTCCCTCACCCATAGAGTGGGTACTGACTCTGGGGAAGAACATTGTGCCCCTGACCTCATTTCCATAAGGATCCTCTGGCCTCGAATGCCACTGAGGAGCCTGTATGCAGAGGCTTGGAGTGGAAAAGTTGCTGGTGGAGTTGGGGGTAGGAGGGCTCCTAGTGATCCAGACCTGAGAGTGACCAGGAGAGAAGAGAGCCAACATAAACAGCCCCAGGAGGGCACACACACAGGCGCAGCTCCCCGTGTCCACACACGCCCCACAGAGGCACCACAGAGAGGCATTCAGAGCCTCCTGCCTGGCTGTGCAGAGCCCAGGGCCTGGCGAGGTAAACAGGGACCCTCTGCCTTCGGGCAGCTCCTCCGCCTCCCTCCAGAGTCACAAGAACACCTGAGAGGAGGAGGCTTACACCTCGGAATGAGCGCACCCCCCTTCTCCCCCAGCTTTGCTCCCAGCTCACACACGTGATGGCACGTGTACCAGTAAGGCAGCCCCCCAGCCCTGCCCGCTTGGCTGGCTCTGTCCCCTCCCCCACAGATCTGGGAGAAAAGGCAGGAGACACGTGAATTCAGGGTACACGGTGGTAGGGACACAACCCCCCTTCCAGGGGTGGGGGAGCATGCTCTCGCATTCCCAGCCTCAAGCCCCTGTGAGGCACAGCTCGGCTGTGGATGCAGGGTGCCACCACCTGCAAGCCGGGCACCTGCCTGCCCGTCACCTTGACAGCCTCTGACATCCTCCCCCACACCCACACCCTCCTCCACACTCGCAGGCCTCCCACACGCTGCCACTCACACCCGCATCTTTGACACTCTGACACACTTGCATAGCCTCACACACTCACACCACCCTGAGCCCCCCACTCCCTAGCTAGAGCACCACAGGCCCCTGGCACTCGCTGGCACATACTCCCTGCCATGATGATTGACAGGTGTCCTCCCACGCACACCCCGTTCACACGCACTCGCTTCAGCTTTCTAGGACACCCCCATTCACAGCGTGACATGCTGGCACTCCCCGACCTCACAGGCCTCCCAGGAAACTCCAACTCCCAGGGCCACGAAGTGGTTAAAGCCTGAGTTCCGTCTCCCAGCTGCCCGCTGCCCCTCTCCCCGGTCCCTCCCCGCTTTATCCTCCCCGCTGGACTCCATCAATAATGCAGCGTCAAGTTCTGGGGAGACGGCAGGGGGCCCCCCCGGCCCGCTCCTCCGGCCCCGGCGCACGCTCCCCACCCTCCTCCCAGCCCCTGGAGAACACGATTCTCGAAGCTTATTGGCCACTTTCCCCTAAGCCCTCCCTCCGAGCACGCGGGCGCCAGTCCCAAGCTGAGGGGACGGGCTGGGACCCCAGGGCTGGGACGGGAGCGGTGAACCCAGCAGACACAGAGACCCGGAGAGGAGGAGAGGCAGAGGGAGGGAGCTAGAGACAGGTCGCGAGAGGCCGGGAAGGGACCCGCGGAGACCCGCGTGGCAGGAGCGCGAGGGCAGGAGCGGAGGGGCAGAGCCGCGCGAGCCGCGCCGCGGGCGGGAAAAGGCGCAGGGGACAGAGGCAGCGGGCGCCCGGGGGAGCAGGAGCGCGGCGGGCGAGCCCGGTCGGGGGGCGCCGAGCCTGGGGCGCCAGGCGAGCCCGGCGGCAGAGACCTCCTCGAGCTCACGCGCTCCCCTCGCCTGGCGCGGTATTTTTATCTGTGCGGGAACAGCCCTCGTTTTTCTCCTCCCTGCACGCGCGGCTGCCAGCGCAGGGGAGCACAGCAGGGACCAACCCGAGATCCCCGAGGCGCGTCCGAGCTTCGCCGCCGCCCCGCCTGCCATGGACCCCAAGGACCGCAAGAAGATCCAGTTCTCGGTGCCTGCGCCCCCCAGCCAGCTCGACCCCCGCCAGGTGGAGATGGTAAGGGGGCCGCGCCCCACCCTCGCAGCGCCCCCTCTCACACACTCGAGGAGATGCCGGGTCACTGCTGAGGGTGGGGTGGGGGCGGAAGGAGGGCGGGGACCCTGCATTGGCCGCAGCGGGGGCGTCGGGCAGCGTGTGAAGTTCGCTGGAGACTCCCGCAACTTTTTCTCAGGCCTCGGTGCTGATCACAGGCGGGAGAATTCCTGCAGTGAGCGTTGGGGACAGGCTGGCTTCGGGGCGACTGGCCTTTAGGCCCTGCACAGTCCCCCTAGGCTAGTCCCCTTCGCTAGGCTGCCACCGGGACCCCTCCGCCCTGGTTTCAGCCCCAGAGCTGGTCACATGTGAGAAGCACGCTACATCACACATTCACTCTAGGATACAGCGCTGGAGTCTGGGGCCATCCCCTTGGCTATCCCATGGCCTCCCTCCCACCTTGCATGCCAGGCCTGGGTCCCCAGAACCTTCTTGTGACCTTTTTCTGCTATCAGGTCCTAGAGCTCCAACCGGAAGGGGAACAGATGACCAATCAGTTATCCTTTCCTAGGAGCTGGGAGGCATCCAAAGGTGTGGGGGGAAGCAGAGGTTTTTGCCCCACAACCTAGGAGGGGGCACCTGTTGCAGAACGCGGCTGACTCCGAAAAGGGCAGTAAGAATGAGGGCAGGGTCATTATGGGGGAAATTGGGGCCTAGTGGGCTCAAGTCTAGACCTAAGCAGCTTTTAGCAGGGGGAGGTGACAGCTTCAGCCTGACTCACCTGGTTCTTTCGTGCGTTTCCCTGGAGCTCAAAGGGGACCTAATTAACTGACAGTTGGTCTCATTGCCAAGCTTAGAGTGCTCCGTGCCCCACCCCCCCAGTACAGCTTGCCTCCAGGGGCAAGAAGGGTAACTTTCCATATCTCATAGGGAGTGGGTGAAGAGTTCTACAGCCTGAGAGAGACCACCAGAGGGTCCTGGACCCCAGCCTGGGGGACACTCCCAGACCCCTGGGCATCACAGGCTCAGGCCCACACCTGAGCCTCAGTGTGACCTCAATGTGAGGTTGGAGGTGCCTGCAGTGCCCAGCTCAGCTGCCCCTTGCAGCTGGATCCAGTTTCTTTGGTGCCCTTGAGCTGACTTTAGGTAGCAGGGCCATGTGAGAGCCATGGCCCATGGACCTCTTCCCCAGAGGCCCCATCCGTTGTAGCAGTGGCGGTAGCCAGCCTGGGCTCCTAAGATCTTCAGAAACTGGGAAAAGGAAAGGCTTCTGTGGGGGAAGAAAGAAAGGGAAATCTTGGTTCTGGAATAGCCATGGAGTGGGACGGGCTTGGGCCAGGAGTCAGTGACTAGGGTTTTTCTGTACTTTTGGATTTAGTACGCTATGCAATCTTGAGCCCATGCTCAGCCTCATGTCTGTAAAATGAATGGGTTGGGTAAGCGACAGAGTTCCTTTCAGCTCTGACATCCTTTAGCTCAAAGGCTGCCTAGGGATTCCAAAGCCCCGTTCCCTGCTGCCTGTGGGTGGAGGTGGGGTGGACCTATGGTGTCTATCCCGCCTTCCTTTCCTGGGTCTCTTTAGATCCGGCGCAGGAGACCAACCCCTGCCATGTTGTTCCGGCTCTCAGAGCACTCCTCACCAGGTAGGGCTTGTTGTTCCTTCCCTTCACCCCACAGCCTGAGGCCCCACCCTATCTCTGATGCTAGGATCAGAGGATAGACTGGGGAGTGGATAAGGTTCTCCCAACACCAGGAGGGAAAGGGCATGCTTCTCCTGTCCCCAGAGCCTGAGGCTTCAGGAAAGTAACTGAGATCCTTTCTCTCCCTCTCCTCCACTCTGCCTCTGCCGGTGCATTTGGTGGCCTTCCTCAGAGGAGGAGGCCTCCCCTCACCAGGTAAGTTTCTTGGGGCAGCTGGGTCCTTTGGGGTGGGGTGGAGGGGTGCCTGCAGTGCCACTACCAACACAGGTACCACCAAAAGGACACATTAGCACATCAATTGCACCTCCTGTGAGAGAGCTTGGGGCCAGGGTGCTGCCAGCAGGTCCTCCTTTCTCAGACTGAAATGGGGTGTCCAGGACCTAGGATCCTGCCCTGAGCCAGGCCCAGCTTAATGAAAAGTCCCTCCCAAATTACAGGGGGAGGGAGGGGACTCAGCCTAAGTGCAAGGTCCTTTGGCAGACGCTAGACCGGTCTGCCTGGCTTGCCTTGGTGGGAGGGTGAAGGGAAGTGGCCTCTGGGGGAGGGAGCCCATTTAACCTGACTCTTCCCCGCAGAGAGCTTCGGGTGAGGGGCACCACCACAAGTCCAAGAGACCCAACCCCTGTGCCTACACACCTCCATCACTGAAAGGTACTACCCCACCCATCTGTCCAGCTGTCCCCCAGAGTCCTGGAACTGGGCTGGCATGGGGGAGGGAGGTAAAATGACAGCTTTTGTCATTGGAGGAATTGTTTCCTGCACAATCTGATGTGGAGACTAGTTCTCCCTGGAGACCAGTTCTTTCTTAGTGTGGCCTTGCAGAGGACAAGTGCCCAGAGGCTGAAAGGGGCATCCATGGGCCTTAAATACAGGTTGTAGGGGGCTGGGGGTACAGTTCAGACAGTGGTAGAATGCTTGCAAAGCATACATGAGTCCCTGGGTTCAATACCTCTGTACTGTTAAAAAAAAAAAAAAAAAAAGAGCTGGCTGGATCTAAATGACAATAGGCATCAAAGTGAAAGAGATTCAGCTGGGTCTCCAATGTGCAAGTGCATGCTGGGCACTCCCACACCCATCAAAGGGCACCTTCTCCTGTGGGCGTCCCCTGCTCCCCTGCTCCCCACTCCCTTTGCTTCCTATAGCCTGGGCTCTTCCCCTGCCTACTTTTCCTTTCTGTATTAAAAGGTAAGTCATTCCTGTAGTACGTGCGTACTGTGCATCTTAGTATATGCCAGGTCTGACTGGTGGGCACTCAGCAAAACACGATGAGTAAGATTTGGGAGGGCTGGGATTTAGCTCAGTGGGTAGAGCGCTGCGCTGCAGTCTCTGAGGTCCGGAGTTCAATTCCCAGCACCGCAAAAATAGGAGAAGGGCCTGGCAATCCACTCCCAAGGAAATCCCGAAGCACTCAGCCATTGAAAACCCTATGAGGGTCGCTATGAGTCGGATACCGACTGGAGGGCACCTAACAACAACAACAACAAGATTTGGGAGGCTGGGCATGTAGCTCAGTGGCAGAGTGCCTGCTTAGCATGCACAAGGCCTTGGGTTCAATCTACCAGTAAAAACAAATGAAGAAGATTTGATTGCTGCTCTCCTCAGCTATTTGCCTTGGAAGGTCAAGGAGAATTCGAAGACAGGAGTATGCTTAGGCCTGGATTTGAAGGATTGTAGAATTCAACAGCCAGACAAGGGAGAAGAAGGTGGGCCAAGGGCAGGAAGTGTGAATCCGGGGGCCTTTAGAGCTAGCCTGGAGACTGGGTTTCTGTCCAGGAAGTTGGAGATACAGCTGAAGGAGAAAGGGGTGCAAACTGGGGTGTTTAAAGGGCCTCTTCCTACCAAGGTGCCAGATAGCTACCCACCCCCATCTCAACTGTGGCCTGAGGCTCCTCCTGCCTGGTAGCCCCTTCTTCCCACAGAAGGAGGGAGACTGGGAGACCGGAAGGGTATGCTGAGAACTCCCTCAGACAGGTTTAATACCTTCCCAGTGCCAGCCAATGTCAACAGGTGCACCTGTCAGCCTGCCTGCCAGGGCTGGGAGCACGGGGGAGAGGCTGGGAGGGGAGGGAGAAGGACAGGCAGGGGTTCTTTCTTCCCTCTCAGGATAGTAAAAGGAGACAGAGCTGCTGCAGGTGGGCAGTGTGGAAGGACTTCCCCATGGGTAGGGACACATGGAAGGGCCGCAGCAGGCATGAGGGCGAGTGTCATCTCTCATGGGGAGTATTAGAAATCTGCTTCCTTCCCACTCCAGGCTGGGTGCAGGAGGTGAGGGGGAAGGGCTGTTCCCAGGCCCTACTTTTTATTTATTTATTTTTGTATTGAGGGGTTGAGCTCAGGGCCTGGCACTTACATGCTTTGCAAGTGCTGTACCACTGAGCTGCACCTCCAGCCCACTTTTTAACTTTTTATTTTGAGATAGGTTCTCATTAAGTTACTCAGGCTGTCTCTGGCCTCGAAATTCCGATTCTTCTGCCTCTGCCTCCTGAGTTGCTGGAATTATAGGTGTGCACCACCATGCCCGGCAGGCCTTGCTTTCTTTCCTGGGGTTTACTGGGCGCCAAGCCCACGGCCTCATGCACGCTAAGCATGTGCTCTATTGCCCAGCCTTCCCTGGGCTCTTGATTGTGACTATGGGGAACTGAGGAGCTTAGGGCCAAGGCTCTTCCCAAGCACCAAGCAGTGGCCAAAAATGTGCTCCCTCTCCCCTGTGGGCCAGGAGAGGCAGGGTCATGGAAAAGGGTCAGAGAAGGGGCGGGTAGTCTAGGGGCTACACTGGGGTTCTGGGAGCTTAAAAAAAGAAACCTGAGGTATAGGGAGTTCAGGGTCCCAGAAATGGAGATGCTAGAGAAGGAGACAGGTTGGGAGGGAAAGTGTAGACCCCAGAGGGCCAAGGGAGGCACAAAGGAGGTGAGATGAGGCACGTGGGAGGCTCACAGGCGCCAGCAGGGGCCTGCTCACACCTATTGTTGTCACTGGGGCTCATGAACTAACTCTCCTCCCCAACTGGGGAGAGGGAAGCTGTCCTGGCTGCCACCTCCTCTACCCCAGCCTCAGAGGCCCTTCTGTACTCAGAGGGCCCTGTTTGGCAGGCTTCGTTCCTGTCTGGGCAAGGGAAAGTGGCTGGCAGGATTGGGCATTTGTAGGGGAGGATTCAACTGCCCTCTAGAGGGGCGAGCTGCATGAAGTCCTGGCTGAGGGGGGAATGAAGGGGTGTTCCAAGGCCAGAGCGCTCACACTTGGCTCAAGGAGAAGCTTTGACGAATTCCCAAGGCCAGGGCAGGGTGATTTATTGAGCTTTTATTGCCTGGATAGCTTGCCCGGAGCCAGCGGGAGGTGCTGGCCTGGGAGCTGGGGTAGGGCGGGGCAGCGGGCACACACAATACTCCCTCTGTGCCTGTGCCTGAGTTGGCAGGAGGCTGGGTCCCTGCTCACTGCACCAGAGGTTTCCAGCCTGGATCTCTCTCCACTGGGCTGCTAAGGGGAGGGGCCACTGGTGGACCAAGGTGCAGAGCAGCCCTGCCCTGCTGGGCAGCATCTATGCTGGGAACTGTGAAGTTAATGTCCCATGTGCTGTAAAATCCCACCAGCCTCTGGCCCCCTGCTGATTCTGGCCCTCAACCCCTGCCACTCCCCAGTACCCTCAGCCCTGGCCCCTTTCTCCCAACCCCCTGCTCCTTTCCATCTTTGGGAAACTTTCCTCCAGCGCCCACACTGTTCCCTTCCTAGGCTGTATCTGAGCAGGCCTTGCTGGTGTGGGGGGAGTGTTGGCAGCTTTCTAGGTCACTGCCAAGGGAGCTGAGAGCTTGGGGATGTGGGTCAAAATTGTGGGGGCTGCATCTGAGAAGGCCACTTCCCAGCATGGACTTCAGTGGCTACAGACTCCTGTGGCTTCAGTCTCAGAATCATTCCTGCCCTTGGAACCTATGGCAGGGTGAACAGAGTGGCATCTATGATTGGGCAGCATGGAAGTAGGGGCACAGATTGTGGGGAGGGATCAGGGTGAGCAGTGAAAGGGCCCAGGATTGAACTGGTAGACACGTGCCAGTACTGGGTACTTGGCAATGCAAGCTCCCCAACCAGGGAATGTTAAGCTGCTACTGTGCCCGCCTGGTCTTGCCCAGACTGGCATCCTATGGTGTGGGGCTTCCTGGTGCCAGTCTCCAGGGGGCAAACATCTTGGGACAATTTAAGAGCCACATGATCAAATTTACCTCCTGCTGCTCTCACCTTGGTCGAGCCTGTAGCCTTTGCTCCTTGAACTTAGGCCCCTGAGAGAGTAAGCCTCTTGGGAAGAAGCTCTGCGGGCTGCTTGTTGGGCCTGGGTGACCCTTGCCTTCCTGGGTTCCCTCTATGCCAGCTGTGCAGCGCATTGCTGAGTCCCACCTGCAGACCATCAGCAACCAGGCCTCGGAGGAGGAGGATGAGCTGGGGGAGCTGCGGGAACTGGGTTACCCAAGAGAGGAGGAAGAGGAGGAGGAGGAGGAGGAGGAGGATGACGAAGAGGAAGAAGAAGACAGCCAAGCAGAGGTCCTGAAGGGCAGCAGGGGGTCTGGTAAGTTGAAGGGACTTCTACCTGTGGATTCTGCCACCCTGGGTTAGGTGTGGGTCTGCCTTGGGTGTGCTGGATCACCCCTCCCAGGGCAGTTTCTCACTGCACACTGCAGTGATCCTACGGGGGAGGCAGACCCTCAACCCCAGGATGCCCCACACTTGGCCCTTCCTGAGACTTGGCTTCTCCCACCTGTGGCTTATCCCCCTCCTGGTCAGATTTTCCCTAATATTCCTCTCTTCCTTAAGGATTAAGGCAAGGCCACAGGAGGTTTGGGGTAAAAGGACTTTTTATTGCCTGCACCCATGGCAACAAGGGAGTGTGAAGCGATTCAGGGACAGAGGACTGAAGTCCAACATCCCCACTGCCTGCATTTCTGAACCTACTCTGTGGTCTCCCCTGGGATGCAGGGGGCAGGTTGATTTGCTCTCTCCAGCCTGTGACTGTTTCTCCCTTTTTTTTTTCCTTGTTAGAGTGAGGTGAGAGGGTGCCATCTAGTGTCCATATGGAGGATTTAGGCTTTAACAACCAATCTGATCCCCTGAACCTCCAACCTCAGCCGCATGGGGAAAAAGGAGTCAGGGAGAGGATTAAAACCTACATAGAAGGTTGCAGAGCCAAAGGTTTTAGGTCCAAAAAGCCCCACAGAAGGTCTCAAAGCCCAGCGAGCTAGGCAGAAAGATCCCACCCACTCCCATTGTGGTTTCTTTCGTGCTTGGCCATGGAAGGCTGTGCCACATCTATCCCTCCTAGTATACATTAAACTTTTTGGTCCCATTACTTATGGTCCCTACTTGAAATGTTCAATCCTTGCACCCAGAAAAGATGACTTTGACCTCCTGTCTGCATCTCTGGCAAGAGAGCATCAGGAAGCTGGTAGGGTTGAGTCAGGTGGGAAGGAGGTGAGAGGAGCAGCTTCCTTGGGACAAGCAGAGGGCACTGGGTCACATGACTAGACTACCAAGGAGCAACATTAACCCCAAGACTCCTGATTGGCTCCTGGGTGCTGGTGCTCAGCCAGGCAGGTATTTAAGGTAATCTACAATGTCCCTCTTACACAGTATCACCCTTGGAAAGGTAGCAAATCACATGACCAGTCGTTAGGAGAGCTGTCTACTGCAGTGCTCTGTGCACCGTCTCAGGAAGCTTGGCCTCAGCCATCAGACATAGCTCATGCACCAGGACAGCCAGATGGGCACTCAGAGCCTGTGTTTGTATGCCCTCTTTTCCAGCTGGGCAGAAGATAACCTGTGGCCAGGGGCTGGAGGGGCCCTGGGAACGCCCACCCCCTCTGGATGAGCCCCAGAGAGATGCAAGCTCTGAAGACACAGCAGCATAAGTGGTGAGGCTTGGAGAGGAAACTGGGGAGGCTGGTGAGGACCTCGGTAGATGGGGCCAGGCCTTGAGTCTCTCTCTACTTGCCTTGCAGAGCCTGGGGAGGACCCTCGCTCTGGCCCTCCTGAGCCTGGCACTATGCTCCCGGTCCTGCATCTCCTATGAGGAAGTGGAGGGGACACTGCTGCTCCCTAGAAACCTACCCTGCCCCACCCTGCTTTGTACCCTACCCCTCATCTGCTAGGGCTGCGGCTTCTGACTTCTAGAAGACTAAGGCTGGTTTGTGTTTGCTTGTTTGCCCACCTTTGGCTGATGCTCAGAGTTCCTGATGCCTATGCCTGCCAGTCATTCCTTCATTCACCCAGTGGGAGATGGGATGTAAGAGAACCCACAATGGAAAGTCCAGGAAATCAGAAACAAAGATTCACCCTTCACAATTCTACTCCCCAGATCCTCTCCCCTGGGCACAGGAGACCCGCAGGGCAGGACCCTAAGATCTGGGGAAAGGAGGCACTGAGAACCTGCAGGTCCCCTTGGATCTCGTCCATCCCTGTTCCTAAGGGGGACTCTAAGTCACCACCCCACTCAACAACATCTATCAGGGTCCAGGACACCTTCACCTTATTGTCCCTTCTATTCCTGGGTGTCTGGAAGATGGACTGACAGAGGCTGCTTTGTTGTGTTTCGTTTCTTGCTTTGGTGCCAGGAACGCCGCCTAGTGTATGTCCTTACAGAGGGCATGTGGCAGAGGAAGCCAGGCTCTCCTGTCCTCCAGCTGCTCTGCTCTCCTCCCCTTCTTCCCTGATTCCACGCCTGAGCCCCTCCTATGCTGTAATAAATATTTGTAAATAACTGTGCTGAGACTCCTTTCAGGGGACGGGGAGTGGGGGGAGGTATTGTTATGATATGGAAGGCTGGTGGTCATCCAAGGATCAGAACCTTAACCCCAGTGACCAATCCTCCAGCCAAGGAGTCTTTCCTGCAGATAACATGCTTGGGGGACTGTTAGGTAGGACCACAGTTCTAGGTCCTGTTGAAAGAGGAGGTGGGGTGGGGGGAAACAGGAGTCCTTTAAGAGTAACTGTGGGAAGTGCGCGGTGGCACACGCCTGTAATCCCAGCACTCAAGAAGCTGAGGCAGGAGGATCCTGAGTTCCAGGCAAGCGTGGGCTACAAAGCGAGACCCTGTCTCAACAAACAAAACAGAACAAACAAAACAAAAAGATAACTGTGGATTTCTCCAAGGGACCTGTCCTTCACCCCTACAGACAGCTCCTCAGGCAGTTTCTCCTTTCTTGCACAGTGCCGGGCCTGTGTGGTCCAACAGCGATGACGCCCCTGGATTTCTTTCCCATTCCTCCACTCTTAAAATGACCCTCTTACAACCTAACTTTAGCCTTTGCCCCACTTCCGGTTCTTGTCTGTGAAGCCCTGGAACTCAGGGGCGGGCTGCAGACCTGCGCGATTCCCTGTTCGCTCTCGGAGGCGGGCTCAGGGCCGGAAGTGGCGCCGCCGGAAGATCTCCTTCCGCTTTGAGGATCTGTCTGGGCTGCGAAGCGCGACTGAGGCTGGGGCAAGAAGAGCAGGCAGGGGCCGTCCTGACATGGAGCAGGTGGGTCCTGCAGCGTTCGCTGGGACCGGGTGGTGGTACGAGGACTGTCATTTGCCAGCGTATCCCGCTTCCCTGTCCCGTGTCCGTTCTTGGTTCCGTCCGATCTTTCCCACGCCCCCTGCGCGCCGGGTTCCGCCCCCTTCCTCTACTCTGGCTTCCTGCTCCCGGCGCTGGGTATAGGGGTCTCTCGCGTCAATCTTCGGCGGCCCCATCCACCCGAGAGAGCCCCGGGAGGGCGTCCAGGATCGCTTTTCAAAGCCTCCTTCTTAACTAAGAGAAGTGAAGGGACTGTATGTATCAGGGTATTACGGGGCAGAGATTGGATATAGGGAGGTGTAAGGATCTGAGAATGAGGAAGAAAACATGCACACATTTGGACGGGTCTGCGTCTCATTGAAATCCGCGTTTCCCCCAATTTCCTTTGGAAACGTCTGTGGATTACTTCCTAATCAATGCCAAAGGGCTCTTTAAAACTTCTTGAGTTCTTAGAGATGTATAAGACCATTAGGTCTCATTCCTAATTGACACTCCCCCCCTTTGGCTTCCACCGCATCTCCTGATTTTCCTCCTACCGCTCTTGAAGGTAGGTCAGAAATGCGGCTTCACCTTCTCTTTCGCCCAACCCCTCCCTCAGTACAATATTCTGGATGGTCTCATTCACTCCGGCAGCTTCAGGTTCACCCTGACTGAATACCCAGATCCACATCGCCAGCACAGCCCCTCCCTGGAACTCCAGATTGGCCGTCCAGCTGCCGGTGGGACACCTCGACCTCACGTGGAACTCACTGGGTCCAAACCTGAACTCATCTTTTCCCTTGCAGACTCACTCTTCCCAAACTACCCCCTCCCAGCAAGAAGACTCAGGAATTACCTTACACTTCCTCTTCTCCCTCAGTTCTCACATCTAAGAAGTGACCCGGTATAGCTAACTTCCTGAATTTCCTTCTCCATCTCCTCTGATCCCACCCTTATTGACTTGTTTCTTACCAGGATGACTGCAGTAGCTTCCCAACAGCTTCCAGTCATGACTGCCTGCAACCTGATCTCTAAACTCTAACTCTTGCAAACCTTTTAGAACACAGATCTGGTTGTGTCACTTCCTTTATTGTAACCCTTTGTTGGCTTCCCATTGCCTATGGAAAAAGGCTAAATCTGTAGTACAATTTACAGCGCTGTTTATGATCTGACCTCTTCCCCAGTGTGGTGCTGCAGGATGTGCCTTCCTCACACCTTGCTGTTCATGTCTGCATGCTTTTACACACACCACTGTCGGGTGCCCCTGATCTGCTGGGTTTTCTTCTATTTGTTCTTCAGTACCCTGCTCAGGCAGCACCATCTCTGGATCACTTTCCCCCAATCCCCAAGGCTAAATCCCCTCTGTGTCTCCTTAGCATCCTGTCTATAATAGCATCATAGCTGAGAACATAGAATCTTGAATCAGATTGTCTGGATTCTGATACTGTTTTGTGACCATGATGAAGTCGGTGCCTCAGTTTCCTCATTTGTAGAGTGGAGATGGTATTGTGCCTACCTCATAGAGGAGTTGTGATGATTAAATGAGATAGAGCATGTATAGGGCTTAAAACTGTCAGGCACATGAGTGCTCAATAAATAAAAGTTATTATCAGTTATATAAAAGAATTAGTTCAGTGGTTATGATTTTAATTTCATAAGATGTTTGAGGACAGTTGATGTGGTTTACTTCTCATTCTATCCCATGGCCCTAACACTTAACACTTTGTCAATAAATAAAATCCTGGAGTGGAGAGCACTGGGGGCTGGATCTGGACTTATTAAGGATTCTAGGATGAAAAAGACCCACACCTCTGGATTCCATCCCCAGCAGTGAAAACAAAGAAAAAAAGAAAGGAGGAGTGGTTCACAGGTTCAGCTTAGTGGTAGAGCACTTTCCTAGCATGTGTAAGGCCCTGAGTTCTATCCCCAACACTAAAAAGAAAAAATAAGAAAAGACCTGGACCTGATGTCAGTTTGCACAGGAAAACAAACTAAAAATGGGTAAATGTTACATGGGAAGCATTAAATCTAGAGCAGTGTGCTTGGAGCTCTGGGAACCCAAGAGGGAGAAAAGCCAGATAGCACTTCCTAGAGTTGCTGAAAATAAGGTAAGTTTACCAGAGGAGTCCTGTAGCTGTGGCTTCTGTTCCCATTAGATATCGGAAGCTAAGCAGGGCCTGGTTAGTACCTGGATGGGAGACCTCCTGGGAACACCAGGTGCTGTAGGCTTGGGACACGGACCTAGCAACCCACTCCCAAAAATCAATCCGCCATTGAAAACCCTATGAATAGCAGAGAAGCACTGACACTAGTGTTTCACCTGTTGTACATAGGGTCGCTATTGAGTCGGACACCTGACTCTACAGCACCTAACAACAACAACAACCAGAGGGAGGTAGAGACTGGAGTGGCCTCAGAGAAGGGAGAGCTGGGTCCTGTGAACAGAAAGAGCTCTGACACACACGCTGTAGGATTGGGGAGAAGGGAGATGGAGCTGAGGAAGATAAAGGCAGCCGCCTCTGCTGAATGAGGCCTTTCCTCATTTTGGCCTAAAGGAAGTGTACCCCATGGCTTAGGAGGCAACAAGGACCATAACCTGGGGAGAGCTGGAGTACTGGTGTTTGGAGCCAGTCCCCCTGGGATTGGGTCACTGTGCCTGCCTTTGGGCTTGGCCTTGCCTTAGACCAGTGTCTGGGCCTTTTGTAGCTCCTCTTTTGCCTGACTGGGATGCCCGTCCACCTTGCTTCAGCTGATAGATGCTGATTCTTCCAAGCCTGGGTCAGATGGCACCTTCTCCGTGGGGTTTCCCTGACCTTCCCGACTGCAGCCCTGGTCAGACGCTTCCTTCTCTGCGAACCCATGAGCCCTTGTTCATTTCTCTCTGCAGATGCTCATTGCAGCATGGCCCCATGGGTTTATCTGTCAGTCTGCCTTCCCAGACTCAGAGCCTCTGGCTGACCAGAGCAGGGTCCTGTGGCCCCCTGGAACTGGCTGGTGTCTAGCCCACAGTGCTCTCAATTCCTGTGAGCTGCTTTGAGCTGAGCTGTCATGCACTTCTGCTTGTGTGGGGACACCAGTGCAGGTGAGACCAAAAATCCTGCCTATTTGGCAGCTCATACTTGTTCTGTTCAGTGCTAGAGCTTCTTGCCTCCATTTCACAGATGTGGAGGCTGAACCTCTGGGGTGGTAAGGTCAGGGTCACTCAGCAGGGATTAAAGAGCTGTCCCCTGACTCAAGACCCATAGCTCTCTCCCTGGAACTGCCTCCAGTCCCATCCTGCAAGGGGGCAGCTGCGGTACCAGTAGGAAAGAGGACAAGGAGGGCCTCCCATCTGCCAATGTGTGTTCCTCTGACCTTTTTCTGACCAGGATGAGGCTGATCCATGCTTTTGTCTGGTGAGGGGTGGTGCTGGGAGGAGCCTTTCCATGAGAAGGCTCAGAGCTCTTTGGGAAGATGACTGGTCCTTTCCTGTCCAGCCTTGGGACCTTGACCTCCTTGGCCACAAGTTTTACCTAACAGCACTTAAGAGTGGGATGAGGTCTGACACACCAGCCTCTGAGTAGGCCAGTGGTCCTGGAGTCGCAGAGCTGGGGCATCCCTGGCATTCAGCAAGACCTGGCATGTGGGTGGCAGGAGGGCAGAGCAGATCTGTATTGATGAAGATTCTAGCTTCTGTTTCAGTCAGAATCTCCTCCTTCCCCAGAAGGAAAGGAGAATTAGAGCCCAGCTCTGGCTTTGTGATTTTATTTGTCATTACCACCATGCCTTCCTGTCCTTAAGCTTCCATTTTTCCAGGCAATTTCTTGAACCCTCTTGGGTGAGGTGGGTAGAAGCGAGAGGCCAGCTGTTCCTAGGCTGAGGGCAGGGGCCACTGACTCCTGAAATACAGGAGAACCCCATATGGGCCCTACCTGGATGGCTTCCTGAGGCCAGGACCCCTCCTTCCATCCAGCAGGACTGGAGGACCTTGGTTTGACGTAGTGTTCTATACACTTGATCTTAGCCAAAAGGCCGAGAAGCGATGACGTAGTGTTCTATTTGCCATGCCTGGCCTATAGTGCTGCCTCCCACACTATACCAATGGAGGGTAAGAGTTGTTGTTAGTTGTTTTTAGGTGCCATCAAGTTGGTATCCGACTCATAGTGACCCTGAATACAACAGGCGAAACACTATTGTCGGTGCTTCTCTGCTGTTCATAGGGTTTTCAATGATGGGTTGATTTTGGGGAGTGGGTTGCCGGATCCTTCTCCCTAGGGTAAGAGTAGCTCCCATTAATTGAGCACAGGTGCTATGAGTGTGGAATTCTTAGTCTTTTCAAGCTCTGTAAAGTGGGCACAACCCTATCCCCATTTTATAGGTAGGGAAACTGAGGTTGAGAGAGACACACAGCCTAATAAGGAATGGCCTTGGGCTTTTGGTTTCAGTTCTGATCCTGATCGACAGACCTGTCCCCTCTTCCCAATTCCAGGGTAAACTTTACAGGTCCACAGACCAGCCAGCTTACCAGACATGTGCCATGGTCAGGTGGGCCTCAAGGGCTCAAGGAGAGATGGCTTTGAGGCTCAAGTCTAGCTGTGGGCTAATGGAGGTGTGGGGAACCTGGAGGGTAGGGGAAAGCTTTGCTCCAGAGGCAACATCTGAACAAGTCTCTGCAAGGCCCGGGTTCTCCCTGGCAGGAGGAGGTTGTTCTGGAGTGTGGAGGCAGGGAGCACAGGCCCAAGGGCTGCCCCAATGGTGTGTCTTAGGAGCAACTGGTGGTTGATGAAGTGGAGGGGGTGGGCATCAAGACCCCAGCAAGAGAGGAGTGCTGGGCTCCTGCTGAGGGCGGGAGTCCCCCTCCTTGACTCTCCTTATCTCAAGAATTTAACTTACCTGAGCCTTGGCCTGCACTTGGGGGCGCTGGGGAGGTGGTGAGCAGAGCATCCCCCATGCCTGGGGGTGCCCAGGAGAGCAGGTCCCCTAGCCTGCTGCAGAGTGGCTGCCTGGGCTCAGGCAGGGAAGAATCCCAGCCAAAGGTGAAGTCCAGCTCCAGGACAGGTGGTCTGGACAGGGAGGGGCTGGGGCTAGGCATGAGTGTCTCCCAGTCACTTGTGTGTGTGTTGCTGCCAGAAGGAAGTCTGTAAACTGTGGTTTGTATGTTCCCTGGGCATCTGCTGTGAGCCTGGAGTGCTTCTGGTACTGGGCATGCAGCAGGGAGCAAGGTCCAGGACACTCTGCTGTCAGGTGGTGTCAATTCCAGTGGGAGAAGACGGCACAGTAAATGTACAACAATATGTCAGGGGTGACAAGCACTGTGAAGAGGAGTAAAATAGGCCAGGTGCCGAGGAGCACACCTGGAACCCCAGCAATTTGGGAGACTGAGGCAGGAGGGCCTTGAGATCAAGGCCAAAGGCAGCCTATACAACTTAGCGAGACCCTGTCTCAAAATTATAAAGGAGCTGGAGTACAGCTCAGTGGTGGAGTATTTGCCTAGCATGCAGGAGGCCCTGTGTTCAGCAAAAAAACAAACAAAACAAGCAAAAAAAAAAAAAAAAAAAAAAACAGCAGGTAAGGGATGGAGGATGGGGTGTAACTAGGGGGATCAGGAAAGATCTCACCACCACAGGGACATTTGCATAGTCCAGAATGGAGTGAAAGAACAAGCAGTGCAGGGGTCCTGGGGTTGGAGCATATTTGATATGTCCAAAGACAGTGATGTACCAGTGTGGCTGGAGTAGAGAGGTCAAGGGGAAGAGACAGGGAAATGGGGGCACTCTTGGGCCAGGATGGGAACTTGAGCCTTTACTGTGGGTGAGCTGGAAGCCACTGAAGGTTTAGGGCATTGGGAAGATGTGGCATGACTTTTAACAGGACCCCTGCTGTTGAGAATAGACTTGGGTCAAGGACAAGCAGGAGGTTAGGAGACTGCAGCCAGTGAGAGACAGTGACTTGGCCAGGGTGATAGAGAGGTAGTTGAGTGGTGGACAGACACTAGCTGGATTTGGAAGGAAGAACCCACAAGATATATTTGTGGCTTGGATGTGGCCAGAGGGCGCTGGGCTCCCTGTGCACTGGTTGGATGGCTGCTGAGGTCTTTGGGGGGTCTCTGGACACTTAGTCTGGCAGCCACCAAAGGCTCCTGTGTTTAGCAGATCTCAGCCCAGCCCAGCCCGGACCAGTGGGAATCCTGCCCACCCCTGGAGTCAGCTCTGCCCCTTCCCAGCAGGGAGGACTGTGGGCTCTCAGAGCCTTAGTCTCCTCCTTCCCACAGCTCCTGGTAGTGTGTGTGATGAGTAAAGGGGACAGTGCCTGCAAGGTGGTTGTGGATCACTGCGAGCCAGATATGCTAGTTCTGTGCTGGCCTGTCTGGATGGCACACAGGCCTGTTAGGTTTGCCTTCTGCATCCCACCCCCAGCCAGCTTCCTGCTGGGCTGGCCAGAGACAGGACCAAGGCAAGGCCCTCCTCCTCCATACCCAGAGCCTTGCTTCCTACCCAGTGGCCAGCTTTCTTTTAACCTAGGCATGAACAAGGGCCTCTGACTCCAACCGCCCAGGCTTGGCCAGAAGCTGTCTCACCAGGAAGTCAGAGCCCAGGGCTGTATTGCTCTAGAAGAGAGGCAGGGCAGGAACAGTAGCTGACCATCACATGGTGACTACTGTGTCAGGAGTGTTCAACCTTTTGGCTTCCTTGGGCTGCACTGAGTAAAAAGAAATTGTCTTGGGCTGCATATAAGTTATATGATATAATTAGTGTCTATACATAAGACTTCTTTTTTAAAAATGTTTTTATTATAGTTTAGAGAGATGAGAACAATATAACACTAGTGGGAAATTTGACCTTGTTTTTGTAAAACTAATCTGCCAGTGTCTGGTTCAATAGATGTGGTTACAGTTCTTAGTTCTCAAGTAAATTTTGCAACAGTCAGTTTGTGGCATCTAAAACTGGGCTAGGCCTGCAACCATACCACTGAGGCGTCTGATCCTGTCAGATCTTGGAAGCTAAGCAGGGTCTGGCCTGGTTAGTACTTGGATGGGAGACCACCTGGGAAGACCAGGTGCTGTAGGCTTGGGAGAAGGACCCGGCAACCCACTCCCTAAAAACCAATCTGCCATTGAAAACCCTATAAATAGCAGAGAAGCACTGACAATACTGTTTCGCCTGTTGTATGTAGGGATGCTATGAGTCGGATACTGACTTGATGGCACCTAACAATAACAACAAAGCTGGGTTGAATTAGATTTTCAAAAATATTATCAGCAATTGGTGTGTTTTACTTGCCAAGTTGCTAAAAACTCATGTAACCTCTTAAATAGCTTCAAACAGCTTCAAATCACTTCAAATTCAACCCAATTATGTATACTCAACTGACCAGGTGGTGGGCGATGGCACTAACTGTGACATATTTATGCATATTTGAAGGTTAGAATTTGATACTCTGGCACCACCCACGTATGTTGTAAAGAAGCACTAGGTGTGTTCTACACACGTGCACAGTATTGGTTTAGAGCCTCAAAACTGGAACTACATATGGTGTTGTGAAGAAAAGCAGCACTAAAAACCATGTGGTGTTAAAGGCTTTTGTGGATTGGCATTACTGGCTGTCCTGGGCCGCATGCGGCTCACGGGCTACAGATTGGATGTTATTCTTGGTCTCATTTTTACAGAGGAGCAAGTTTAAGTGCAGAGGGATTAAGTGAACAGGAGGTTGGGAATCCAAGGTTGAAGCTTCTCCAAATCTGGAGTCCAGTTTTCTCCTGGCCTCACTGATCCCCCTGCTTTGTACTGAGTTAGACCCCTTGGGCAGCCACCAAGGCCAGCCTTTGACTAGCGCTAGCATTTCCTGCAGAGTCTCAGGGTGTGTGTGTGGGGGAAGGAGGTGAACAAAGCCTTATCCCCTCTTTCTCTTGGAGAGTAGAAATAGACAGGGAGGGAGGGAGGAAATCAGTATGAGCAATGAAATATATGTACCATAAAATTTGCCAATGTAACCACTGTTAAGTGTACTGTCAGTATATTATTGTTGCCTTTTAAAAATATAGCTTAGAAAAGCCGAGTGTGGTGGCACCTCCATTTGGGAGGCTAAAGCAGGAGGATCAAGAGTTTGAGGCCAACCTGAGATACATCGTGAGACTCTGTCTCAGACAAACAAATAAACAAACAAATAGCAACAACAACAACAAAAACATACAGTGGAGGGGACCTAATCTCAGAAAGGTTCTACTTTGCCCCATATCACAGGTATTGAAAGGAGGCAGTCCAGGCTTTGACTCTTGGCCTCATAGTATGTTCCTGCTTTTATATGGTGCTGGGGTTCCAGCCCAGGCCTTGTCATGCTGGGCAAGTGCTCTGCCACTGAGCTATGTCTCCAGCCCACCCATTCCTTTCATCAAGCGCCTCCTGAGTCTCTTCCTCACATGAAAACCCCATTCTAAGTGGGGCTGTGGCTAATATGTCTTGGAAGCCAGTAAGAGGACTGGGAAGGGTGTGAGGCCTTCGGATGGCCATCCCTCCCCTTTGCCTCAGGATCGGAAGTAACTTGAATAATTCACTGCCCTGAGTCCCACTGCCTCCTTCCCTTTCTCCCAAGCTTAGCAGCTCAGCTTCCACAAACCCAAGTGTCAAGTCTGTAGCCATCCCAGGTGGACTGCTTCAGGCCACATACACTGTTGCCCTCTTGACACCCCTGAAGGTACTTGGGAGGGGCTGGTGACAGCAGTTGGCAGCCTGGGGTGGGGGGGAGTGCTGCTCCCAGGGGGCTGGGTTCCTGGTCCCACCCCTTAGCCTCCTTCCTTCTCCTTATAGGACAAGGGGATTGCAAGGGGGCTGTGGGTGGAGCTCCATCTGGACCTAGCTCTTCCGGCAGCTGCTAGCCTCTGTCCTCTGGGCTGGCCTAGAGTCAGCCAAAGAACACCCGCTTAGGGGGCACTTAGGGGCAGGATGAGACCAAAGCGGTTTTCCCTGCAGCCTGGCAGGTGGTCTTGAAGTCATCGGCATGAGACTTGCTTCACACTGCTCCAAGGAGGCCTCAGGGACCATGCTGGAGTTGGAGGAAAGGCTGGCCTGTGGGTTCCTGCCGTCACCATCACCCATATCAGTCAGGTTTGCATTTCTCGTTTTTGTCATGTTGGGAATGGAACCCAAAGCGTCACACATGCTGAGTACACACACACTCTACCACTGAACTACACCCCCAGCCGTCGCAGTCCGGTTTTATCTATTTTATATACTGAAGGTCCAAGTAAAGTTTTATTTATTTTATTATTTTTGATAAAGTTTCTCTTGCTTAAAAAAAGAAGTTTGTAGAAGCGCTGGCCTTTTCCCGGATAAAGCAGGCTTGGTGAGAAGGACTTGCCCACAGTTATTCAGAGTCGGTGGCTGCCCATGCCTGGGGTGTGGCTTTCTTAACCTGACTGGTGCTCTGGCTGCTCATAAACTCTCGTGTGGACCTGGAGCTTCTTTCATGAGGAGGGTGATGCACAGCCCCCTTCCTCTGACTCTTGGCCAGCTGCTCTCCTGCTTCCCCTGCCTCTGAGCTTGGCTCCCACACCCTGGCGCCTTCAGCTTTCCTAGGCTCCTCAGCACCTCTGCTCTCAGCCCCCTCTGTGTCTCGCACTTCAACAGGGACATCTGGGTGGGTGAGTGTCAGTTGCCACCCAAGTCCTGTGCCTAGGAGAGGGGGGAAAGACAGAGGAGCATACTGGAATTAGGGGAGCCACAGCACCCAGAGTGAGATGAGGAAGAAGGGGCTAGGAGAGACAGAGAGAAGGTTGAGAGGGGAGATTGAGGTGACGGGGGTGGAGAGAAGGACTCCTAAAAGGGAGAGAGATGGAGAGTAGGGCCCAGCAGACACGGGTGACAATATCTTCTGCAGGCCGTGGACAGACAGGCATTCTTACATATTACTGGTGGGAATGCAAACTGCAAAGGGAATTTGTCAGCACCTAACAGAATCATGTATGCCACTTGACCCAGCAATGCGACTTCTAGGAAGTTATCCTGAAGATACGCATCCAACAGCATGAAAATATATATGTACTAGGTGATTCATTGCAGCATTTCTGATCATTACGGATATAAATGTTTGTTCATAGGAGATGGATTGAGTCAAGTATATTTTGGCAAATGGAGTACTTGGGCTGGCCTGGCATGTGCCAAGGCCCTGGGTTACATCCCCAGCACCGCATAAAAATAAATAAATAACACACAAAGTAGAGTAATAAGCAATTATATAAACAAGTGAGGAAGAGCTCTGTAAAACTGATGATATCCAGACTATGCTATTAAGTGAAAAATAAAATAACATGCAAAAGAGCATTTGTAGTGGGATGTTCTACATGTAAGAGACAAGGGACCCAAGGAAAAAACATACCTCCATTTGTCCTTTTGTACCAAAGAAACAAGGGAATATAAATTAGACATTAAAATGATATGTTCCTGTTAAGGGTTGAATTGTGTCACCTGAAGATAAGACACCTTGGAATGTGACCACTGGGTGTCCCGCCCCCGCCCCCCAACCTCAGGATGTGACTTTATCTGGAAACAAGGTTGTCACAGATGCATCATTGAGATGAGGTCCTACAGGAGCAGGTGGGCCCCTGACCCAATGTCACTGGTCCAATATGACTAGTGTCCTTACGACAGCCACATGAAGACAGACATGCAGGGAGAGTGTTATGACAATGTAGAGTTGATGGAGGCTGGAGTAGGCAGCTGCAAGCCAAGGAATGCCAGGGATTATTGGCAGCCACCAGAGCCTGCAAGAGGCAAAACGGTTCAGAGGGAGCATGGCCCTGCGGTCACCTCCATTTTGGACGTCAAGCCTCCAAGACGAGGAGACCATAAATTTCTGTTTTTTCTTCCTTGTCATGCTGGGGATTGAACCCAGGGCTTCACGCATGCTAGTTAAGCACTCTACCACTAAGCTACCTCCCCAATCCACGTTTCTGTGTGTGGGTTTTGTTGTTGTTTTTGCTTGTTCTTTGTAACCTGAAATGGCCTTGAACTATCTTCCTGCCTCATTCTCTCTAGTGCTGGGATCACAGGGGTGTGTTACCATGCCTACCTCAAATTTCTGTTTTATGTTATTATTTGTTTTTGTTTACTGGGGGGCTGAACCCAGGGCCTTGTGCATATTTGGCAAGGACTCTACTACTGAGCTGCACCCTTCACTTTTTTATTTTTCGTCTTGAGGCAGGGTCTCACTAAGTTATGCAGGCTGTCTCTGGCCTTGAACTTGTGATCCTCCTGCCTCCACCTCCCAAGTCGTTGGTGTGGGGCATCGCCCTGCTGCTGGACTCACTCCGGCCGTGAGCAGGAACCGGCAGCCAAAGACCCGTCTTCTGGTGAGGGGGAGCTGGGCATCCAGGAGCCACGCTGCCCGGAAAGGAGGCTTATGCCCACAGCTGCTCTGAGAAGCCTTGAGAAAGGCAAGCTTAGAGGCTTATGCCCACAGCAGCTCCTTGCTTCTTTTCTTCCCAATGAAGACTCCGAGTTCTCTGCTCCAACAGCTCTTTATTTCTTCCTTGTTTGTCCCTGTCGATGGAATGCACCCAGACTGCTCTGTGTACCACCCTGATATACTCTTCTGGGGCTTGCTGGGGACCAATCAGAGGCAGTCACCTCATACGGGTTTCAGCCAATCAGAGGGGATATTCAAATTTGGTTTTGTAGAAGTAGCCAATCAGGGGTGGTTCCCAAATGGTCCAATCAGGAGCCGTTCAGGGGTTTGGAAACAGCCAACCGGTGTCGAGGGGCCAGAGGCAAGGGAATAGATGCCAGAGCCATCTTGGGGAGCTCGAGGACCCTGAGTTCCAGGATGTAGGGCAAAGGTGACTGCCTAGAGAACAAGCCTCAGTCCTACAAGGGGTCTAGATAGGCCCCGGGGCAAAATGCCTCTCTAGGCAGTGCCCTACGTTGGGATTACAGGCATGTACCACCATGCTCAGCTCAAATTTCTATTTTAAATAAACAAAAGACAGACAGACATGAGAGAGATATAAAAAGAAAGATGCAAAATACAAGTGAGTTCTAGGCTAGCCTGTGAGACCCTGTCACAAAAAACAACAGCAGCAACAAAAATACATGCAGAAAGTTACTTTGGAGAAGAGACAGGTGAGAGGAGGGGAAAGAGATTAAGATAGAGAGGAAGGGAGACAGGTCTGGCCAGACAAAACAGCGCCATTAGAGACAAGGAAATGTCACCTGCCCTGGAGCTGCAGCCCATCACAGTGAGGGATGTGCTGACACTGCAGTTTGGCACCAATCCAGCTGATGGATGTTGAGGGGTCTCATTGCTGGTGACCTATCACGTCCCTTCTACTGATGCCTTCCTTCTGGACCTGGGCCCAGCTTCCCCTCAGAACCCTCAGACAGGAGGAATCATCCTGCCCCATGTGGACATGAACATGACTGTGGACTTACGGGCTTCAAGCGGCCAAACACTGGGCCAGCCTTGGGAGTGGTGGGCTCCGACTCTCTTTAGGGTTTGCCTGTTCCTCTCTGCTGTTGACTGTGGAGCTGAGGGCCAGGAGACCCTCTGGAGCCCTTGTTTATACAACAGGCAGTTATGAAGCACCTGTTACGTGCCATGGTTGTCCTGGGCACCAGGGAGAGAGCTGTGACAGAGTCGGATGAAGCCCCTGCGCCCGCCCACAAGGCTAGTGAGGGAAAGAGTGAATCATAGAATAAAACGCTAAAGCTGAGGCTCCAAATGGTAGTGAGTTCTCTGCAGAGTAAAGCAGTCTGGTGCGGATGGTGTGCTGTGAGTCAGGCCGGCAAAGGGGGCTGTGAGGAGAGAGCTTTTGAGCTGCCAGTTAAAAGGGCCGGGGAAGAACATTCCAAGCAACTAGGAGAGCCAGATCCAAGGTCAGGGCTGCCACACTGAGGCTCTGGAAAGAAGGCCTGAGGGCAGTGGTAGTGGCAGAGAGGCGCTGCCTTGTAAGAAGAGCCAAGCACAGCACCCTCCACCCCCAGCCGGGGCCAGGAGCACTGGGAGGGCAGCAGGCAAAGGAATGGCAGGATTCTGCTTGGTCAAGCCGCCTCCAGCGCCTTGTGGAAAAGGGGTTGTTGGAGGCGGAGAGGGGCGGTGATGACAGTTGGGCCTGGGGTCAGGGTGGTGGATAGAGACAGGGGACCAAGATGTCCACCATCCAGATGTCCTCTGTCCAAGACCACAGACACTGCCTCTGCCCAGTCCAGTTGCCATGGATTAGGGGTGGAGGGGAGGACTGGTGGCTGCTGGGAGGGAATGTGGCTTTGTGCTGGGAAAACAAAGAACAGAGCCCGGGCCCTCTTCTCCTGGGGGTGGGGGCAGGGGCAGGCCAAGAGGCTGCTGACCGGACCCAAGGCTGCACCTCCGGCTGGGCAGGACCAGGCTGTGTTTCCTGGGATCTGGGTGGTGGGTAGGTGCCCAGTTGAGGGACCTCAGAGCCCTCCAGAGATGAACCATGAGACTTCTTGGGCTTGTGTGGGAGAGGAAAAGACAGAGTAGGGGACAGACTCAAGCCCCTCCAGCCTGGGGAGTGAGACCCCAGGAGGGAACTTGGGCAGTGGCTGCCTTGGGCTGTTGGGTTGGGACAAGGCAGGGCACTGTTTAGGAGCAAATAGGGGCTCCAGGGGCGTTATGAAGAGGGTCAGAAGGACGTCCTGGACCTCCAGGATCCTGACAGCCCCTTGCCTCTCCCCTAGCCCTGCTGCTGAGGCTTTGCTGTCCCCACCTCAACGTGGGGGCCACCAGGATGAGCAAGCTGCCCGGGGAGCTGGCCCGCGACGTGGAGCGCAGCCTGCCAGCTGTGGCCTCCCTGAGCACGTCGCTGTCCCACAGCCAGAGCCTCTCACCACACTTCCTCCCGCCACCCCCTGAGAAGCGTCGGGCCATCTCTGACGTCCGGCGCACCTTCTGCCTCTTTGTCACCTTCGACCTGCTCTTCATTTCCCTCCTCTGGATCATTGAGCTGAACGTAAGTCGGGGGGGGGGAGGCTGGTGGCACCAGCCGTGTTGGTCGTCACCTGGGTCTCCGTTCATCCATCTGCCACATGTGAAGTTTGCCTCACCTGTAGGGTTATCTGGGTGAAGAATGGCAGATAAGAACAGCAGTTGTCATCTCCGAAAAGGAGAAAATGGGGCTCAGAGACGTCCAGTCATTTGGTCCAGGTACCTCAGCAAGTATGTGAAAGAAGCAGGTTGAACAGACCTTTTGGCTGCGGTTGTTCTGGCCTCTGTGCCATACTGCCCCTAGTGGAGGCTCTGAGAATCGCTGCGGAGAAGAAGGGTCTCTGGCTGAGCTGATTAAACTTTTGTTTTCTTTCTGCCGTGCTTTGCTCCCTGACTCCCATTCATATCCATCAATTCATTCATTCAGCAAACTTTTTTCTTTCTTTTCCTTCTCTTTTTTTTTTCTCTTCAGTACTGGGAGTTTGAGCCCGGGGCCTTGTGTGTGCTACTAGGCAAGTATTCTACCACTCGCCCCACCTCCGGCTTCCTTTTTTTAAAAAAAATTTGTTTTGTGGTACTTGGTGTTTGAACTTAGGGCCTCATGCATGCTTTGCAAGCTCTACCACTGAGCTGCACTCCCAGCCTATTTTTTTATATTTTATCTTGAGACAGGGTTTTTGCAGGGTACCTCTGGCCTCAAACCTGCAATCCTCCTGCTTCCGCCTCCTGAGTTGCTGGGATTATAGGTATGTGCCACCACACCTGGCCCAGCTTCCTTTTTTAAAACCTTTTTATTTTGAGACAGGGTCTTGATAAGTTGCTCAGGCTGCCTCTTGCCTTGAACTTGTGATATTACTGCCTGGGATCACAGGCATGTGGCACCATGCCTGCCTTGCTATGTGCCAAAAGCAGAAGGTATAGTGCAGAGGAAAACAGTAAAATCTTTCAGTCCTTGGTGGCTCTGGTTTTGGTGAGGTGCTGCCTAGTGGCCTGGAGATGGATCTGACACACAGTGCGGGGTCTGTGTCCCACCCCCACCCCATGGTGTGCTTGCCCCACCGTTGGGCCTCACCTGACCTTAGTGCCTACTGAGCTAGGCGCCCTGGGAAAAAGACACCCCAAGCATGATCTCCTCCCAGCCTCTCTGTTCACTGTGTGACCTCAGACCACTCCCATTTCCATTCTGCAGTCTGGGCTCACCACCCGATCTCTGGGTAGCAAGGGCCCTTCTTCCAGGTTTCGAGCTTGGGTGACAAGGAAACAATGCCTTTCTTGATAAAAGTGAAGAGATTGGGGAAGAAGCTGGTTTAGGGGCAGAGAGGACAAGTTTGATGTTGAGCTGCAGAGAAAGGCAGGGCTCTGAGGGTGGGTGACTTCCCTTTGTACATTGGAGATAAGCTGGCACCATCAGTATGATGGAACCATTACCCTGGAGGCCTTCGGGTCATCCCAGCATTGGAAAAGCTGACACCAGCAAGGCTTGGGCCTTTCGCGGGGTTCCTGAGGTCTTGTTGTTGTTGTTAGGTGCCGTCGGGTCGGTATCCGACTCATAGCGACCCTCATAGGGTTTTCAATGGCTGAGTGCTTCAGGATTACCTTGGGAGTGGATTGCCAGGCCCTTCTCCCATTTTTGTGGTGCTGGGAATTGAACTCGGGTCCTCAGAGACTACAGCGCAGCACTCTACCCACTGAGCTAAATCCCAGCCCCCTGAGGTCTTAGATGTCTTTCTTTTGAAGGTCCCAACTAATATCACAGCCAGCGCTGACATTCACCCACACCCTACATTCAATACATATTTTATAACTGGAGAAGAGCTGGAAAAATGTTGATGATTTTACTTTTGCAGTTATTTGGCTGTCAGCTGTGATTGCTCAGAAAGTCATTGTGCATACTTGAGAATTCTTGCAACGTGAGAAAATGTAACCTACAAATTGTTTTCAAATGGAGCGAAAAACTTCAGATTATTTGGATTTAAGTATTAATAGAGTCTGTATGATGTTTCACTAGGCAGACATTTAATGACAATCTTATTAATTTCCAATTTTGTAGTTTTACTTTTATATTTTGACCTTTTGTCGTTTTGGTTTTGGGGTTTGGTTTTATGGCCCTGGGGACCCAGTGCCTCCTGTGTAGTAGGTAAATGCTCTACCACTGAGCTGCACTCGGACTTCTTTTCATATTTTAGAGCACATGTATTTTCAGTTCTCTGATGGACTATGACTGTGTTGCCCATGAACCTCAGTAGGGTTATGTGACCAGCACAGAGTCTTACAGCCAGACGGGCAAGGCAGAGACTGAAATGTGGTTCTCCTGAGCCCTAGACCAGACAGCACTGGCAGGGACTCAGGCTGTGGTAGAAGAGTATAGACTTCATAGCTCCAAGGGACAGTGACTACGAGGGATGGGCAGGCTGTGGAGCCCACGAGGGAGCAATCTGAGGACAAAGAGGAGTTCTAGGGTGAGATAGGGGGTCAGCTGGGGGTCTTGCCAGCAGGCAGAGGAGGGAGCATCAGATTTTACGGGGCTCAGGCTGAAGATGTGGAGGGGTGTTCAAGTGTCAGAGAGGGGGATGTCCAGCCTGCTGGCCCCCTCCTAGCCTCAGGATCACCTGGGAGCTGTATAAAGATTCCTGAAGCTCAGCTTACCTTGAGATTAAGATTCGATGGCCTGAGCATCTGTATCTTAACAAGGAACCCCCACCCCCAAAGTTGGATGACCTGCCAGAGATTGGAAGGCCCAGTCTGGGTGACTGTTAAGGATCTTCCTGGGCTCCATCCCCAGAATCCCCTTGTGTCTTCCCCTCTTGAGGGGGTTAGCACCCCCATCCATTTTGAGGAGTTGGGCTGCAGGCTGGCTCTCGGAATCCATTTAGACCCCCTCATCTCCCACACTCCTGGACGTTGGAGTCCAGGCCAAGGTCTCAGGGTGAAAATCTATGGTGGGCCGGAGCAGGAACAGGAGCAAGGACAGGTCTCCTAACTTTCCACACCTCCTTCTCCATAAGGTGATGATTTTGCCCATTAAGCACAAACCTAATCAACTGATTTGCCACCTGGGGCTCTGTCTGATACCACTACCCACCCCATCATCCCAGATGGATTGTCAGTGGAAAGATGGAGCACCACAGTACTGGGAGGGACATAGAATTATGCAAGAGACAGGCTCCCAGCACCTGTCCACCAGGCCCATCACCTTCCTGTATAGCCCTGTGGTCTCTGAGCCTGTCCCTTCCCTGGCTATGTACTTGAACCTAGCCCCACCCATCTGGGTTGCCTGGATCCTTGAGAAGCAGTATTGGTGCCTGGGGTCTCAGGCCTCGGGCTAACTCCCTTACTGCTGCTGCAGGCCCCTTTGGGTGGTGGCTTGGCTTTTACACCTCTCCTCCAGGCTCCCACCTGCCCCTTCATTCCGGGAGCCCAGGGGCAGCCCCCAGGCTTGGTTCTGTCCTCAGAGCTCTTCCTGTCACCCTCTCCCAGACCAACACAGGCATCCGCAAGAACTTGGAGCAGGAGATCATCCACTACAGCTTCAAAACCTCCTTCTTTGACATCTTTGTAAGTGGCTGCAGGAGATCCGGGGACCCTGGGGGCTGAGAGAGAGCAAGAAAATGCCTTTGGCTGGGTTCTTCTCAGCGAGACTTGGCTCACATCCTCAGGGAGTCCCTAGTCTTCAAAAGGTTCCTGAGCAGAATCCTACTTTCAGAGCCCCAAGTGCAAGCAGGGAGACAAGACCTCTGTCTGAGAAGGTCATGTCCAAATTTTACCAAAGAATGCTGAGGCGAGCCTGCCCATGAGGGGGACCTGGGGAGCAGGACCAGAGGGGAAGTCACTTTGCGGCAGGGATGGCTCTTGGGCTCCCCTCTAATGGCTTGGCGCCCCCCGCCCCCAGGTCCTGGCCTTCTTCCGCTTCTCTGGACTGCTGCTGGGCTACGCTGTGCTGCGGCTCCGGCACTGGTGGGTGATTGCGGTAAGATGCCACGCTGCGGCAGCCCCAGGGTCCTGGGGGACGGTCAGCAGGCGGGCGCAAGGGATGAGAGAGAGGAGGACTCACTCCCCAGCCCCTGCCTTCCCTTTCGTCTCACTTCCCTCCTCCGGCAGGTCACTACGCTGGTGTCCAGTGCATTCCTCATTGTCAAGGTCATCCTCTCTGAGGTCAGTGGCTCAGGGTCTTGCTGGTCCAGGGGGCTTCTGGCTAAGGGATGAGCTTCTCCTAAGAAAGGACCATTTCTCTGGTTCTGGGGAATCTGCTGTGTTGTCTGGGTTGAAGTGAGGGGAATCCTGTCCTTTGATATTTCCAAGGACTCATCCTCACCAGTTTCCCCACTCACCCCTCCTGCTACCCCAAGAACCAGAAAGTTCTTCCTGCAGCCTGACGTCAGTTTATCCTGCTGCAGACCTAATTAATCCATCTCAGAGGCATGTGCATGTGCCATGGAGGATCACTAAGCAGCTGGTGTCAGGAATGGGGTATATGCCAGTTTGGCTGGCCAGAGCTGGTGGCCCCAGGATGGGGCGCTGGGTTTGGGATGACCTCCTGCCATGGAGCTCAGCCCTCTCCCTCCACCTTAGCTGCTCAGCAAAGGGGCATTCGGCTACCTGCTCCCCATCGTCTCCTTTGTCCTCGCGTGGTTGGAGACCTGGTTCCTTGACTTCAAAGTCCTACCCCAGGAGGCCGAGGAGGAGCGATGTGAGTGCTGGCCTGTAGGGCCTGGGTTCAGTCAGGGTCATCCCAGCCCGGACAGATGCGAGTTGCAGGCATGAGAGTCAATTCTGGGCCATCCTGCCACCTCAAAGCAGCCTCCCAGAGCCCAAGGGTGGTGCGAGGTGGGGAGGGGGACCGCAGGCCACTATAGCATGACTCTTGTTGGTCTGGGACGATGACCACCCATACCTCCTATTCCAGGGTATCTTGCTGCCCAGGCTGCTGTTGCCCGTGGACCCCTGCTTTTCTCTGGTGCTCTGTCTGAGGGCCAGTTCTACTCACCTCCGGAATCCTTTGCTGGTGAGGGTTGGTGGTGGGGGCAGAAGTGGGGAGCTGCATTCAGGGAGGGGCCCTGAGGCATGGGGTAAGCTGGGTCTGTTCTTTCTGTTCCTTCTCTCAGGCTCCCTGGGGAAAGCCAGCAGCCCTCTCCCACATGCTCTTACCCCGCACCCTTGCACTCAGAACCCCACCGCCTCCTACGTGCCCTCCCCACGTCTTGCCATTGTTATCTCTGCTTGTTTTCCACAGGGTCTGACAATGAATCAGATGAGGACGTCACTGGGAAGAGAAGTTTCTCTGCCCAGGTATTTGGCTGCCTCCTCCCACCCCACCCTCAGAGTGAGCAGCAAGGGCCAGGGCAGGGCGGGCAGGGTTTCTCTGCAGGGGACAAAGCTCTGCAGTCGGAGTGCCAGTCAGTGCCCATCCATCTCAGAGCCTGCGCCACTGTCAGCTGGCCCAAGCCCCTGGCCTGCCTCCTGTCTGGGGACCTCAGGAAACCTGCAGGACTGGGGGGTACCAGCCAAGACCCACATATGGGTAGATTGAGCTCCTCTGGGAGGAGTGTGGAATGCCTGGAGAGAGAACAGACCACAAGCAAGGCAGGGCACAGGCCCCAGCTGACCCCTCCCTGTCTCCCCTGCTGGCCAGGAGCGGGAGTACATCCGCCAGGGGAAGGAGGCCACTGCTGTCGTGGACCAGATCTTGGCCCAGGAAGAGAACTGGAAGTTTGAAAAGAATAATGTAAGGAGCCCCTCCTCCACCTGACCCTCCTGTGCGTGGTAGGAGTTTTCCCTCCTTTTCCTGAGGCCTATGAAATAAAGCTGAGGATCCCATGGGCTGTAACCATAGTCCTGTCTCAGGAAAGGGGACCAGGCCGTGGGCTCAGCCATTCCGCAGGAGGCCAGGCTGGGGCGGGCGTTCTGTCTTTCCCACTTCCGTCGCTCTGTCCTTACTTCCCTGCTGCTTGGTGCCCTCAGCTCCAGGCTTTGAAGGGGAAGCCAGGCTCTGTCCTGTGTCTGGTATTTTGTTTCGTGATCAAAACATTACCTGAAGAGATTGCAGAGAACTTGGGAAACAAACAGGCCCCAGGCCCTCACGCTCTCTGGCTGGTTCTTCTGGTGGCCCTTGATGGCCTGGAGACATGGTTCTGGCTCTTTGGGTGTCGCATCTGCTGTGCTCTTGCCTTGTGACATGCAGCCAAAGCCTCTGCTCCCAGCCATAGTTCCCAGAGCCACTGTGTTTTGATGGCTGTGCAGATGTCTCCAGGCTCCAGAACTTTTCCACCCTGAGCTACTGGACACCTGCCCTGTCACCCATTCCAGTGCTGCCAACCCCCGCCTCCCTGCCCTCCACATACCTCCCTGCCCCTTTTGTCCTTGCTGCAGGAGTATGGGGACACCGTGTATACCATGGAGATTCCCTTTCATGGCAAGACCTTCATCCTGAAGGTGAGTGAGGGAAGCAGAGTCCTGGAGCCTCCTGTTCCGTCTCAGGCTCTAGGCAGGGGCTGAGGAAAGGGCTGGCGTGCCTGAGCCCCTGTGGTAGCACCCAGCCCGCCTCGCCCCGCCCAGGCCTTCCTGCCCTGCCCCGCGGAGCTGGTGTACCAGGAGGTGATCCTGCAGCCTGAGCGCATGGTGCTGTGGAACAAGACTGTGACCGCCTGCCAGGTGAGCCGGTGAGGCCCTGCCGCACGGGTCTGGGCAGTCACACCCCTGTGGGACCAGTTGCCTCCAGGGGCCCTGGCTAGAGCACTGAGCGCTGCTGTGCCTTGCTTCCTCCTCTGTAAAATGGGGTGCTGGCCATGGTGCCTCTAGAAAAGACCCGTCGGTGGGAAGGTGGAGTGTGCAGATGGAGTACCCAGGCAGGGCCTGTAGGTGGCAGTGGCTTGTAGTACAGGGTGCTGGGCAGGAAGGAGCCTGGCCTGAGAGGTTCCTGATGTGCTAGGACTGACTGTGGGGCTTCCCTGGGCCAGACTTACCTCTCGTCTCCCTGATGGGCCCACAGATCCTGCAGCGGGTGGAAGACAACACCCTCATCTCCTATGACGTGTCTTCAGGGGCCGCAGGTGGGGTGGTCTCCCCCAGGTGAGCACTCCAAGTCTCCTGTTCTCAGCCAGGCCTCCTGCACTTGGATCTTGGACTGGGTGCCCCCCGCCCCATTCTAACCCTCTCTCCTATAGGGATTTTGTGAACGTCCGGCGCATTGAGCGACGCAGGGACCGATACCTGTCATCAGGCATTGCCACCACACACTGCACCAAGCCCCCGATGCACAAATATGTCAGGTGCGCCTGACCTTGCCCCCGTCCTGGGTCATCCTGTCCAGCCCTGTCCCTGAGAGCAGCAGGCAGCTTAGGGTACAGCATGTACAGCTGCAAACTTCCCTGCCAAGGCTGCCTTCCTGTTCCCTGTCCTGGCCTCTAATCCTGCTAGGCTTGCTGACGGGAACCAAGCCACCAAGGCTGGAGGGGACATGTGGAGGGCAGCTGGCCGGGATAGACTGGGTAGGGACTAGTCCTTGGGAAAGGGGCTCAGGAGCAATGAGCTCATGTTGGACTCTGGGTTCTGGGTTTCATCTTCCTGCTTTAGGTGACTTGGGTCCCCTTTCCTCCTCCTGCCCATCCCTTCGGCCTCCCTTTTGTCCTGGATGGCACAGAAGTGTCCTCAGAGGAGGAAAGGTGCCCTCAGAGGAGGAAGGGCTTAGGTCTTCCTACTGCCTGTCCTGGGCCTCCTACTTCTTCCTGCTGGATAATCCAGACTGCAGTGCTATGAACCTTCCGCCCCTCCCATATCTGCCACCCCCTACCAAGGGGCTCTGCAGAGAGTACTCTTCTCGAAACATGAGCCTGGAGCTCAGTGTTGCACTTTGACAGATTTGCTGGGTGATGAGGCAAGTCTGGTTTTGTTGGTGGCAGCTTCCTTATCTGTGGAATGGCCTTAAGGTGAAAGCCAGGTGTGGTGGCCCATGCCTGTAATCCCAGCAACTCAGGAGGTAGAGTCAGAAGGATTGTGAATTCAAGGCCAGAGTTAGCCAGCATAACTTACTGAGATCCTGTCTCACTAAGATAAAAACTTAGAAAAAGAGGCTGGGGGTGCAGCCCAGTGGTGGGGTGCCCTGGGTTCAATCCTCAAAAAAGAAAAAAAGTATTAAGTGAAGAGGCCACAGGAGGTGAACCCCAGAGCCCAGGCCCTGGCTGCCTCCGGAGAAGGCACCCTCTTCTGAAGCCTGTGGCACCATATTGCTCCTGGAGTTGGGCAGGAGTGAGAAGTGCCACCCCAGGCCGTCCTCTCACAGCCAGAGCTGACCTCACATCTCTGGCCAGGGCGGGTGAGGGCTGGGAAGGTGGTGGGCGCTCTGCTCCTGGGGCTGTGCAAGCACCAGCAGGCTGTCACAGGCGGATCCGAGCATCACGGAGTGGATGGGGTGGAGGCCGATCCCCAGCTTCGCAGTGCTGGGTCTGATCCCTGCTGAAACAGGGTGGCAGTTCCTGGACCAGCCTCTGCACTCCATCTTCCAACCCGGTCCTACCTGGGTCAAAAAGGAACTGGGAGCGGGGAGTGAGGGGCCTTGCTTGGCTCTGGAGCCCTCACTGTGCTGCCTCCTCCCTCCTTAGGGGAGAGAACGGGCCTGGGGGCTTCGTCGTGCTCAAGTCGGCCAGTAATCCCCGAGTCTGCACTTTCATCTGGATTCTTAACACAGATCTCAAGGTGGGGTGCTGGGGGCTGCAGAGGGGCCCCGTGGAGTGGAGGAGACTCCGCTGCTGACTTGGTTGCGTGTGACCTTGGTTCTCTCCCATGCTCAGGGCCCCCTACTTTCAGCTTCTTTTCTTACTTGAAATTTGGGGGCAGAGTCGAGATGCTCTTCCAGCCCTGAGTTGTGGGAGACACGTGCCCCCTCCTTCTTACCTCTGATTCTGGAGGACCCAGGAGGCGTGGCTGGCTGCCAGCCCAGTCCCACATCGGTCTATTTGTGTGACTGGTGTCAAGCCCCAAGCACAGCATGTTCTTCCCACTAGGGGTGAGAGGTGAGGGGGGCCTAGGTGGATTCCAGAGCTACGCTTTGTTCTCTGGCCCAGGGGACCCCTGCTGGCATGAGTTGCAATGGGAGACCCTGCTGAGGGCGGGCCATGGTGTGACTTCTTGCCTTCCCTTAGGGCCGCCTGCCTCGGTACCTCATCCACCAGAGCCTCGCAGCCACCATGTTTGAGTTTGCCTTTCACCTGAGGCAGCGCATTGGAGAGCTGGGTGCCCGGGCGTGACCACGCCCCTTTGTTCACCCTGCGGGCCAGGGTCCTGTTGCCACACCTCCAGAACCAGAAAGAGGAGCTGATTGGGTTTTCCCACTGCCCACAGAGGACCTCGCCCCAGCAGCAGGTGGCACCGGGGTCCCAAGCTGCTGCCCCCACCCCCCCAAGCTACATGGCCTGGGACCGGTGGCCCTGGGCAGTCATGGAGTTGAGCCCTTGGACTCCGGGGCATGGTCGGCTGAAGGAAAGGAAGTCCTGCTGATGTTTGCACAACATCCCTGCCTCCAGGAGGACATCTGTGTCTCTGCCTTGCCGGGAGCAGGGCTGGGACGGTAACCTCATACTTGGCTGCAGGGGGCCAGGGCCCTGGACAGGAGAAGGCAGAGCAGCCGTCACTACTGTTGAGGTGAAGGAGCCTTGCATCTGCCTGCTCTCTCATCACAGTTTTTAGGGTTATTTAAAGGTCTGGGACCTTTCTCCATATGCACTTGTGGCAGAGTGGGGAGCACTTGGGGGCTGGCAGCGCATCTCTGCCTCTCCCAGGTTGTCCTCTCCTCCCCAGGGCTCTTTGGGGACCTTTGTAATTTGAGCCAATTAAAAACATGAACTCAAAAAAAAAAAAAAAAAGAAAAGAAAAGAAAGGCAGCCTTTCCTCTTTCCTGCTTTGGCGTCTGCCTCCTTACTCTCCGGGGTAGAGCAGAGCATTGCTTATACAGGCAGGGAGGGGGCCGCTGCCCTCACAGAAACACCGCCCAGCCCCTCACCAGGTTGCCCCAGTAGAGCCAGTGGGGAGCCAGTTCCTGGGCCCTGCTTTCTCAAATGGTTCAGCTGAGCTGACCACAGGCCTCAGGGAGGGTGAGCTAAGGTCCACTACCCAGGGCTGAAGAAGGGAGGACACCCAGCAGGCCTTGACTGTCCCTGGGTCCTGAGGCCAGGGGGGGGCTTGGAGGTCGAGTCTAGGCTTCAGTCACTGAGGCAGCTGTGGGACCCCAGCCACCCAGATTCCAGGGTTCCACTCACCCTCCCCTCTGCGCCCACCGCCTCACACCAGGGTGCCCTCCCTGCAGGCTTCCAAAGGAGCCAATTTGCTCAGAGGCACATGGATCCTGTCTTGGTCCTGGCTACGTATGTGGCCCTGGGCAAACGTACATCTCTGTGCCTCCATTTGCTTCTTGTAAAAATGGGACAAATTCATAAGATTGTGAAAGGAAAGTACCAAGAGTGAGCAGAGTGCCCGAGGAATCAGCATGCACATTTGTGCAGCTGGGTGCTCCACTGTCCCACAGGTCCTCATCTGTCACTGCCTCTTCTGGTGCCCTTTGCTTAGTCCACTCAGTGGTCCTCTAACTCTTCTCCCCCTGTGCCCACTACCCTGCATACTGGATTCCTGCACCATTGACTTGCTCCCTTGGGTTCCGAGTGTCACCACAGTGTCTTTCCCCCTGTTCCTATGAATGAGAGCCAGTCCCCTCCCAAGTAGCACTCAGAGCTAGCAGGCCCCAGAGCTCTTCTGGCCATTCCATTGTGGCCAGAAAGCAGGGAAAGTAAGGCCCAGAGAGGGGTGGGGACTGACTCATGGTCACACGGCCTTCTTACGACCTACTTGCTGCTAGAACCAGGTCTTCTTCCTGCCACTCATCAGAGCCTCTGGGTTCCCATGTTACCCTGTTTCACCCCAACCCTAGGGAGTTAGGGGTGGGGCTGAGAGCCACCTTCTATACCTGCCCCTCTGCCTTGACTGCTGGACATGGGAGACCACTTCTGTGACCACTAGCCATGGGAAGGGAAGCACCTGGGGGAGCTTCCTGCCCAAGAGTCCCAAGGGTGGCATTAAGGTCCCCTTCTCGTGTTGCTGTGGTCACCATTCTGTCTAGGCACCTCAGGGCATGGCTGCACTGTTCCTTTTGGTTGAGGGCGCCAGATAAAGGGTGTGCCCTTGAGCCCAGGAAGGGGTCACCCAGCAGCCCTGGAACAGAGCAAGGGGTTTACAGTCCCTGCTGTCTCCTGCTGTTTACAGACAAGCCGCTGTTCTCCCTGGGCAAGGGGGACAGGCGGAACAGAGGGCAATGCCAAGGTAGCACGAGGCTGAGCATGTGCCCAGTCTGAGGTGGTGTCTGCAGATTGTCAGATGCCCGGAGGTGCCGCTCTGAGGACCCCAGCCCCCACCAGAGCATCTAGATCCCTTCAGAAACTGACCTCTGACCTGACGACAGCTAGAGTCCAGGTACCCCACCCCCACGCCGGACTCAGAGTCCCCCCACCAGTGAGTCTCTGCTCTGCTTATAGCATCTGACGCCAGAGGGGCTGAAAATAGCCCCTGGCGAAGGGGGAGCAGGGGGCTATTTAAAGGGCCCAGGAGGAGCAGTGCAGATCGGAGGGCACAAGGCGCCGTCATGGCCACTTCAGAGCTGAGCTGCCAGGTGTCTGAGGAGAACCGGGAACGCCGGGAGGCCTTCTGGGCTGAATGGAAAGATCTGACTCTGTCCACACGGCCTGAGGAGGGGTGAGTGTGGGTCAACTGGGAGCTCTGTCTCTACTCCCCTAAAGCACAAACCCATGAAATTTTTTGGGGTGGGGGCAAGAAGGCTGACCACTGGGGAGAGCGGAGTGGCATTACCCCTCCAGCCAGCAGGTCCTGCCAGCCCCCATAGAGCCCCTACCCAGCCTGCACCTGGAGGGCAGCAGCTCCCAGGAGCTCAGCGGCCCTCCCTCTGCTTCCAGCTGCTCCCTGCATGAGGAGGACACCCAGCGGCATGAGACCTACCACCGGCAGGGCCAGTGCCAGGCGCTGGTGCAGCGCTCCCCGTGGCTGGTAATGCGCCTGGGCATCCTTGGGCGTGGGCTACAGGAGTATCAGCTGCCCTACCAGCGGGTGCTGCCGCTGCCCATCTTCACCCCCACCAAGGTGGGGGCCGCCAAGGAGGATCATGAGGAGACCCCCATCCAGCTGCGGGAGCTGCTGGCGCTGGAGACAGCCTTGGGTGGCCAGTGTGTGGAGCGCCAGGATGTGGCCGAGATCACCAAACAGCTGCCCCCTGTGATGCCTGTCAGCAAGCCTGGGGCCCTTCGCCGCACGCTGTCCCGCTCCATGTCCCAAGAGGCACAGAGAGGCTGAGAGGGACTGTGACTCGGGGTCCACTGCGCCCGCCCTGGGCTGGGCCCCTCCTGGCTAGGACCATGGAGGGGAACTGCTGGCCACCACTGCTTTGTAGTTTGCCCAGAGTTGGGGGCAATGGGAGGCGGGAGCCAGAGGCCAGGATGTCTGGGTCCCCTGAGTTCCCAAAGGGAAGGGAGCAAAGACAATGGGCGCTAGGGGTGGAGAGCCGGGAACCAACACAGCCAAGCACCCTCAGCCCCAGGAGAAGGGACAAAAGATGCTGGTGAGAGCAAGTGGCCCCTGGGAGCTGTGACCTGGTCCAGGTTTCAGCCTCTGAGGACAAGAACAAGTGTGAGGGGATCTTGAACACTTGGGGAAGGAAGTTTGCACAAGACTGGAGGGAGAGGACGTGAAGAGGGCAGAGGCAGGGCAGGGCCCCCAGCACCCTCTGTTAGCGCTGCAATAAATGCTCAACTGTGTTCCAGTCTCATGGCTCTCCGTGTGTTTGTGGGGCTGGCCATGTACTTCTGGGCACAGCCCTGCATCTGAGCTAAATATGGCAGAATCAGTGGGTACAGCCCATGCTTGGGGGTGGGGTGCAGGGCAGAGTTGTAAACAGGGTGGCTGTCTGTCCGGTCCTCTTCCCGTACCCTGACTGCTGCACAGTCCTGGCTTCTGTGTCCAGCCTCTGGCATTGGGTGGTGCCCAGCAGGCCAGCTGGCATCAATGGTTGTTTAAATGATATTTCATGAGAATATGGAGGGGGCTGGCATCAGAAGTGCCCTTGGGCTGTGCCTCAGCGTGTGTTTGGGGTCAGTGACCTGAAGGCCTCTCAGTTGTTACTCCAGACAGACTCATTCTTGGCTGGGGTCAGGTGCTCCACCCTCCCTGACCTGGGTGGGTTGTGGGGCGGGGAAGGACAGGGTCAGGTTCCTGTCTGTGACCCCTGCAGCTGTTGTGATGACTCATGTCCCAACCGGCTGCCTGGCCCAACAAGGAGACTTTCCTCTTGGGACAAGGAGGGAGCACAGAGGAGGCCTAGATCAAAGGAGGCCAGTGGCCAACCTTGACAGAGGCTCATAATTACCCAGGACAGAGGGCTACGGGCCTGATCAGGAAGCCTATGGCGATGCTTCTGGCAGAATGGCTTCCCACTTGGGGGTATGAGAAAAGACTCTAGCATCTCCCATGGTGGGTACCTGGGGCACCAAACCGGACCTACAGACCTGGCCTGGCCAGCTCCCCCACAGCAGGAGTGTGAGCTGGGAGACAAGAGGGGTCAGAGACCCCAGACCCACAGGATGTCAAGTATGCAGGCTGCACCCCAGAGTTACCATGGCAGACAGAATGTGCTCTGTGCCCTCTGCCCTCACCTCGTGTGTTCCCGATGTGGCTGGAACATCCAGAACCTTCTGTGCTAAGCAGCCCCCAGATAAGCAGCTGGGAGCCTGAGGGGCCTGTCTGCTAAGTGCATTAACCTCGCTGGGCTCCCCTATCAATGCTCCATCAAAGGGCGGGCAGGAGGAGCCCGGCTCTGGGGCGCTGGAGCAACTGAACAGACTGTCCTTTCTGGAGGGGGAATGGGAGGTGACAGGATGGGCTAGAGGGTTGGAGGAGGGACAGAGAAGCATAATCCGGATGACACTACTAAGGATAAGGGTGGTGCGGAGGCGGCTGCACACTCTCCTTATCCCAGCAACTTGGGTGGCAGCAGCAGGATTATTCTGAATTCAAAGCCAGAGGCGGCCTGTGTAAATTAGAGTGACCCTGTCTCAAGATAAAAAATAAAAAACGGGCTGGGGGTGCACCTAGTGGTAGAGCTCTTGCGAAGTATGTGCAAGGTTCTGGGTTCAATTCCCAGGTACCACAAACAAACAAAAACTAAGGAAAGAATGGGGGCTGTAAGAGGCATCCAGAAGAAGGGGAGCTGGCCAGGGGGTCTGGAGCCTTGGAGGGAGTGGGTTAGGCCATGGGGACTAGGGACAGGGGCTGATTCAAACCTTGAGAAAGAGAAGGGATGGGATACCGGGCAAAAACGGTGAATGGCTGTGGGAGCTGGAGAAGAGAGGAACAGGGCAGCGGGGCGGGAGGCAGGAGGATGAGGAGCTGTGGTGAAGGGCGCTGCGCAGGACAGGGACGCGGGCAGGTAAGGCCCAGGGCGGCAGGCTGCGGCAGCCAGGGCAAAGCCAGGGCGGGGCAGGACCTGATGTTCCCGCGGCCGCCTCACACTCCTGGCGCGTCTCCTTTTCCGACACTAACGGAGACAAATGGGGTGGCAAGCGTGGCCCCCGGCGGTTCATCGCTCAGGCGCAGCCCCCGAAGCGGAGGGGCCGGGGTGGGGGTCTGGCGGTTGATAAACCGACTGCGAGGAGAGCCGGGGACAGGGAGGGCCAAGGCAGTAGCATGAGTCGACCAGACCCGAGTCACGCTGCGGACACAGTCCCCAACTCGGACCAGGGCCGGGCAGCAGTCGCCGCGGCCTACCAGCGCTTCGAGCCCCGTGCCTACCTCTGCAACAACTATGCGCCGCCTCGCGGGGACCTGAGCAGCCCCGACGGCGTTGGGCCGTGGAAGCTGAGCTGCTTGGCACAGACCTTCTCCACTGGTGAGAGTTGGGAAACTGAGGCACCAGGGACAAGAAGTTCTCAGGAGGCAAAAGGGGCGCAGGAGCGAGAGTGTGCACCAGAATGGGACCAGGAGGCGACGATAAGTAGCTAATAGGTACAAATAGAAGAGGAAGATGTCACCTGGCAGGGTGGCACTGGCCTAGAGTCCCAGCTACTGGAGAGGCTGAGGCAGGATGATGGCGTGAGCTCAGGAGTTAGAGTCCACCAGAGCAACATAGCAAGACCCTTGTCTCTAAACAAAAAAGAAAGAGGAACAATGTCAGTGAGGAGAGAGGGGGAAAGGCCGTGGGCAGGGTCGGATGCTCAGAACTGCAGAGTCAGGAAGAGGATGATGGGGGGGAGATAGGGAGAAGGCAGATGCAGAAGAGAGAGAGGTAGAGACCGGAGAGGGGAGAGAACGCCTGTTGCCGCTGGATCTCCCCCACTTAATCCTCACTGGAGTTAGTTTTCCAGATGTGGAACCTCAGTCAGAGGAGCCCAGATCCTTTCCCAAGGTAAGTCTGCCCCTGCTGGAGCCAGGCCTGGCCAGTTCAGTCTAAGGTGGAACTGATGCTTCTGTCACACAGAGACACATTCATCAGGGAGAAGAGGGAGCTTGGGAGGCTGGGAGGATGCTGGGGGTGGGGTGCTGAGGCAGGGGCCCACTGGGCAAGCCAGGCACAGGATCCTCTTCCTATCCCCCGCAGGGGAGGTGTCTGGACGCACCCTCATTGACATTGGTTCAGGACCGACCATATATCAGCTTCTCAGCGCCTGTGCCCACTTTGAGGACATCACCATGACGGATTTCCTGGAGGTCAACCGCCAGGAGCTGGGGCTCTGGCTGCGTGAGGAGCCAGGGGCCTTTGACTGGAGCGTGTACAGCCAGCATGTCTGCCTCATTGAGGGCAAAGGGTAAGGAGCGGGGGTGAGGGCCCGGCAGGAGCTTCCAATGGAGGTGCTGGAGGCGGCCAGCACACTGAACATGGGGCAGTCCTGAGCCCTGCTTCCAACCCCTGCACAGTGAGTCCTGGCAGGAGAAGGAGCGCCAGCTGCGAGCCAGAGTGAAGCGGGTCCTGCCCATCGACGTGCACAAGCCTCAGCCCCTGGGTACTGGGAGCCTGGCACCCCTGCCTGCTGATGCCCTCATCTCTGCCTTCTGCCTGGAGGCTGTGAGCCCAGACCTCACCAGCTTCCAGCAGGCCCTGCATCACATCACAGTGCTGCTGAGGCCTGGTGGGCATCTCCTCCTCATTGGGGCCCTGGAGGAGTCGTGGTACCTGGCTGGGGAGGCCAAGCTGGCAGTGGTGCCAGTGTGTAAAGAGGAGGTGAAGGAAGCCCTGTTGCTCAGTGGCTATGAGGTACGGGACCTTCGCACCTACACCATGCCTGCCCACCTCCGCACGGGTGTAGATGATGTCAAGGGCATCTTCTTTGCCTGGGCCCAGAAGAAGGCACGGGTGGAGATGTGAGGGTCCCATGTGCCCAGTGCCCTGTGGCTTTCACCCAGCCAGATTTCCTATCACCTGAGATGGCACCTAATAAAGCAATCATTCCCTGCTGCGGAGTGTCACACCCATCTGTGGTTCTCCTGGGAAGCAACAAGGGGACAGAGATCTCTTGAGTGTAGGGGCAAGGGAGGTACCAACTCTAGTCTTTATTTTTTTACAGAAGGCTCCATGAAGGTAGCTTTCTGTACCACTCATTCTTCCCTACTCAGGAAGGCCAAGGCCAAGGGAGTTCATTTGGCACCTGCTGCATGGCAGGCACTTGTGATGTGTAGTACGGCTGTCATTCACTCAGCCCTTGCCTCAGCAGCGGGTCCTGAGCTTCCAGGCAAGGCTCAGAGAGGTTAAATAATAAGCAGTGGTGAGCTTGGTATGGACTCAAAGCTAGAGAATCAGGAGACAAGTGGGATCTCAGGGTGGTGGGGAGATGTTACAACTCAGGCATAAACACAGGCCCAGCAAGCAAGAGGGCAAGAACCAGCTTCCTCCCCCAGGCTACACTTGAGCACTGCACAGCTCTGCCTGTGGTCCCTGCCATCCTTGCCCCCATGTACCCAGGTGGAGACCCCACCTCTTGTCTACTGATTGCAGACAGCCTCCCCTATGCACACAAACGAGCCGAACCAGGGTGGGTGAGGCTGAGAATTTGGTTTATTAGGCACACCCCTTGCAACCTCTTACATTAAAAGAGTTCTCAGTATCAAAAGAATCTAACATAGGCCTCCTGAGTCCCTGAGACTGGAGGCCTAGCATAGCTCCTCTCCCCCAGACAATGGGGTTGGAGGAGGCAGGGACAGAGCGAAAACCTAGGCTCCCGCTGCAATGGAGGACTGCCTTAGGGATGGAAAGTTTCTGGAGCTGCACTCTAGCCTTATCGGGCAGGAGAGTGATGGGCTGCTGGCACCTGCCAGGAGTCCCCTTTTTCAGGATGCAGGCAGTGTGGCTCCTACCTGCCCCAAGGCCACCCTGGAGCAGTGAGCCCCTCTGAGGAGGGCAGAAACCTGACTCAGCCAGAAGCTCTCTCCCCTCCTTCCCCAGATTTCCCGATGCCCCCCCCCAAAGTCCAGGCTGTGGCAAAAGGGTTAGAGCAGGCAACTGGGGAGCAGACGCCAACCCTGCAGAGGCAAGGAGACAGGGAGGCTGGGGAGGGCCCAGGACTCCCCATTCTCTTTCCTCCCTCTGCCGCCCAGGGGCCAGTTCTGGAGGGTGTTCTTATGTCATGTGGGTGCCCTATGAGGCTCATAGGGGATGTAAAGGGGCACTGGATAAGCACACCTAATACAGCCTGGACCTGGGCCTCCACTCAGGCCATGTGCATATCTTGGCTGCCAGCTGGGCTGGGGCCTTGGGCTGACTTGGTGCTCAAGTGACTGCTGATGGTGACTCGATCCCCTATCCCGTTCCAACCTCCTCCCACTGAGTGGCATCTGCACCTGCATTCACACTCAGACACACCCACAAGCACACTCAGTCTGCACATGTTCCCCCAACCCACGCTCACCCACCTGCCCCGTGAATAGACATACCCCTTCCTACAGTGCACGCCAGGCCCGAGTCCTCTCAGGCTCACACGGGCACGGGCACACACACACCCACACCCACACCGACACACACCCATGATCACCGCCTCCCTGGTCACCTCTGCCCTTCACCCCGCCCACACTTCCCTACATGCTGGTATGTCGGCCCCCACCAGAACAGCGCCCCAAGGTTCTTGTCCTGGGCCCTCTGGGAGTCTGGGTGAAGGAGAAGACAGGGTGAAAACCCTCCCCCAAACCAATCCCAGCAGCTTGGGCCCTCAGATCCCAGGGCAGGAAGGAGACTGGCTTTGAAATTTGGGCAACCAAAGATCAGGCATCCAGTGCCACCTAGTGGTGCCCTGGAGGAGGGTGGGGATAACAGAAGGGGACCCCACTGTACCCCCAAAGGCCTGTGGTACCCGGTCTCCCAAGGTAGGGCAAGAGATGTGGGAGGAGGCTGGTGGGGGAAGAGGCAGCGCTCCTCTTGGTAGAACTTGGAACGTGGTCCCAGTCCAGTTTGGCTACCAGCAGCAGAGGGGCTGCCCACACCCTGGGCCCAGCTGCTGGGAGGCCATCCCCAGGATAGGCTCGAAGCCCTGTGAGGGCCAGCAAGGGCTGGGCAGCTACATGATTCTGAGCCCATGCCCCTTATGTCCAAATTCAAGAAGCTAAAATGAGAAAATAAATCATCCTGAGGGGGAAGCGGGAGGGGGAGCCAGCAGGAAGTGGGGAGACCAGCTCCTAGGTCTTTAGTCCAGCTTGAACTTGGCTTCTGTTTCTTTCAGTAGGTACAGGCTGTCGTCCTCTAGAAAGCTGTGGGCCAAGGAAGGAACCCCCTGAGACAGGCACCCAGCTCTGAAAGCTCCCTGGGACAGGTGGCATGAATGCAGGCAAGCTGGGAGAGGGCAGGTGGGTGCACAGAGCCCCCTGTCTCCCTTAAGGGTGGGCAAGGAAGGGAACAAAGGAGGTGAGCAATGGGCAGGGGGTGGCACCAACCTGAAAAAGAGGATGTAGACAGGAATGGTGCTGATGTGCCAGATGGCGTGGGCATCCAGGACCCAGAAGAGGGGCGGGAAGTCCAGTAGCTCCAGCAGGGAGAGCCCCTGCAGCAGCAAGACCACCACCATGCACTTGCGCACGTGAGGCAGCCGTCGGCGGTTCCATAGGCACCAGGCCAGCCACCATGCCAGGTTCACCAGGCCTGGGGGCCGGCAGGCAGGAGAGGCTCACTCCCTGGACCCCTCCCCAGACCAGGCTGCCCTCCCCATGCACTCTGACCCAGGCATCCTCAGCCTCTCCTCCCTGGCTCCTTTCCTACATCAAATTCTTCCTCTTCTTCCCCATGAGGGTCTCTCCAGAACCTCCTTCTCCAGGACCAGCACCCCTGTGCCCACCCACAGTCCTGCTGGTGGCCCAGCCCCCGGGGCCTTAGTCCCACCTCACCGATAGCCACGTTGGCCGCCAGGTTGTAGCCATAGTCGAAGTGAACAAGGCTCAGGTAGGAGACGTGCACGGTCAGCAGCAGCAGCAGGAGCAGCCGGAAGGCACTGGCCACCGCCGGGTGCTGCAGCCCCACGGTCCTGCCCCACCATCCAGAGCCACTCAGAGGGTGGGTGGGCAGCTGTCCCCAGAGCAGCGCTCCCTGAAGCCACTGCCCTCTCCCTTGCCCAAATGGGCCCTTGAGCCTCCACCTCCAGAGCTCAGACCATGTGCTGCAGCTCCTGGAGGAGCCAGGCCCAGCCCTCCCCAGAGTCTCCATGGACGACAGCCTGGCAGGGTATAGGGGAGGCTGAATAACCCTTCTCTGCCCTCGGGCCCCCAGGCGGGCTCACCTGACACAGCACAGGTAGACCGAGTGCAGGATGACGGCAGAGGCGCAGAAGTAGTCCATCTTCTGAGGACAGGGAGAGCCACAGGCCACGTGAGGGCAGCAGTAACGTTTGGCGGAGGAGCAGGGCCCATGGAGGAGCCATGGGGGTAGGGGGCAGGGAGGGGATGGGGCCTGGGCTGGGGTCAGTGGGACTCTTAGGCTGCTCTGCCTAAGGCTGGCTCACACCTGAGTTGGACCACCTGATCCTGTGCTCACATTGCTGTTGTTAGGTGCCATCGAGTCGGTCTGACTTATAGCGACCCTCATAGGGTTTTCAACGGCTGATTGTTTTTGGGGATTGTTTTGGGAATGGATTGCCATGTACTTGTCCTATTTTTTGCAATGCTGGGGATTGAACTGAGGGCCTCAGAGAGCACAGAATAGCACTCTACCAACTGAGCTAAACCGCAGCTCCAGTGCTCATATTAGATACTTCAAAACCACTGGGCAGTGAAGCTTTTAGGGTATTGGTGGGGGCGCCACCGTGAATGCAAACCAGTTTCAGAACACCACCTAGGGTGGGACAGCCATGACTCTGGTTCTGATCGCACCCCCATACTAGCTAGGTGACCCTGAGCAGATGACTTCACCTCTCCAAGGCTCACCAGCCTCATCAATCAGAGACAAGCCAAGGATGAAAGTCGCCTTTCAAGGCTTTGGTGAGGTCTGGAAGGCCTGGCACGATGTGGGCTCCTTGGACAGAGCTGCCATTATGCTTTCCAGCCTTTTTGGCCCACCCTCTGGAGCTCCTCTGGGACTGTCCCATGTGAGGGGGTGGGGAGCACTCACCTCTGTAAGGTCGGTGTCCCTGGTGTGGAAGACTGTGGACCAGAACCAAGCATTGAGGGACACCTGAGGCAGGAGGGGCCAGTGAGCATGTGCCCCAAGGCTGGGAGACCCCCAGGGGCTTACACTGATCGCCTTTGGGAAGGGCTCTGTGGGGTAAAAAATATGCTTTCCAGTGCCCTGGGAGCCCCCTGAATAAACCCAGGCCCCTCACCCCCACCCAGCCCAGTTCCCTTTGGAGGACTTTCTACCACCCCAGACTGCTACCCCAAACCCCCAAGGCCATGGGGGCTGTGGCCTCCATGGTTCCAGCCTAGCCTGGGAACCAGTACTGGCAGAGCCGTGCTACCCAGTTACTCAATCACTAAGACAACAGCCCCCAGGGGCCAGCCTCCTCCCTCAACCGCACCTGAGCCCAGAGGAGCCGGTGACCTCAGCCCTCTGGGGGTGGGAATGAGGTGGGTAGGGTGGAGGGGCTTGGGCCAGCGTGGGGTGTGTCCTGAGGAGAGAGCAAGCCAAGGAGGAAGATCAAGCAGATCCCACTGGGGCCCAGTCTTGAGCAGGAGGGCCTGAGATTTAGCCCGGCTTCCTGCTGGCTGGGCCAGTGCAACCCGCCAGGCCAGAGGCTGCTCTAGCAGGGCAGGACTGAAAGGGCTGTGGTGGGGGAGGGCCCAGGGGAATGCAGGAGGCCTTCTTCCTGGAAATGACGTGAGTGGAGAGAGTAGGAACCATCTTGTCAATGAGTCCTGGTCCTGTGGGAATTGGCACTGGCTCTTTCTTCAGGGACTGCTGTGTCCACAGCAGAGGCCAAGTTACTGAGAGAAGGGTGGGCTGGGTGGAGAAAGAAACAGGAAGCTGCACAACTATGGCAGCAATCAAAGGAAGAAGCAGCAGGGGCCAGGCCTGGGGTGCCCTGGAGGTGGGGAGGGCTGCTGAGGGTGGGATAGGCCAGCCAGAGATGGGAACGGCCAAAAGCTGCCTACTTCAGTGCCAGGACAACTGACCAGGCAGGGGACAGAGGGAGCAAGGCAAGAAGCCATTTGCAGGGTCCTGCAGTGGGAGAAGCTGACTCAGGCTGGGGAGTGGAGGTGGGACAGGGCCAGGTGGCCAGGCTGGTGCTCTCCTGCTGCGCTCTGGGAGCCCCAGGGCATCCTGGCATGATCTGCCCACTTGAGCCCTCCACAGAGCTTTGCTCTTCTGCTCCTCCTGCCTGCAAATGCCCTGTCTCCCTCAGCTTCCTCCTGGGACAAACTTGTGAGCACTCCAGGGGTCTCCTCAACCTTGGGGCGGCATGCTCCAAGGGTGGGGCATGGCCTGCAGGTCCTTCTCAGCCCTGAGGGCAGGAGATTCCTCCAGGTCAGGCTGCTTCCTCCCTGGAGGATGGCCATCCTGTCCCTGCCATCAGCCTCCAGCCTCCCCCTCGGCTGTGTCCCTTCCCCAGACACAGTCTGGAGGCTGGGAAGCAGGACTAAGCATGGGGACTTCTCAGGCTCTACTCAAGGCCTGTGGTGTAGGATCAGAGTTGAAAGCAGCGTGGCTCTGGGCTGGAGACAGGACCCAGGCAATCACGAGCACCAGGCAGCCCAGAGCCAGGGACATCTGAGGAAGGAGAGTGGCCCTGGAACCAGTGCGGGAAGGAGGAGGGGAAGGCAGCAGGGACTGGCAGCCAGCCAGGCCTCCTTGTCACCTATAACAGGAAAGGGGATGTGACAAGAGGACTGACCTAAGTGGCAGCTGGGACACTGACAGCAGGGGATGGAGATGCCCTGGGCCAGGCTGAACTCCACGGGACAGGGATCCCCTGTCCAACCACTTCCCCACGGTGCCTTCCACTCACAGAAACCCACCTAAAGCCTGGACTCTGCACCCCTGAAAAGATCCCTCTCCCCTGGGGAGTGTCCCATTGCGAGGGAGCTCTTCTTTCTTTTCTTTCTCTTCCTTCATTCCTTTTTTTATTTTTTTGTACTACTTAGGGGTTGAACCCAGGGCATTGTGCATACTTTGCAAAGTCTCTACCACTGAGCTGCACCCCCAGTCTCTTTTTGTATATCTTGAGACAGGGCCTCGCTGAGTTACATAGGCTCTGGCTTCAAGCTTGAGATCCTACTGCCTCCACCTCCTGAGTCACTGTGATTACAGACATGAGCTGGGGCTCTTCTTTTGACCCTTTCCTCAGACTTGGGCAGCAGTGTCATTATGAATGGAGGCCCTATAGCCAGATTGCCAGGATTCAAATCCCAGCTCTGCATTTCCTGGGAGTACTTGGGCAAGTTATTTAGCCTTGTTGTGCTTCAGTTTTCTCATCTGTCAATGGGAATAATCAGTGTTGAGCAGGATTTTGAGTAGTACAAATCCAGTGTGCAGCACAGTGCCAAGCATGGGTAAAACCTTACATGCTGTTTCCTCCATGTGTGGACCAGCAAGGACCCCCCACAGCTCTCAAGAGCCCTGAGGCCAAGTCTGCCTCCCACCCTCCCTCCAAGCCAAGGAGTCTGGGATGAAGGGGTGCCTCCGTCAACTGCTAGCCCTCCTCCACAGGTCCAGGATGGGGCAGAATGTTTGGAGTCTCTATAACGAGACAGACCATGAGCCATGAGTTCAGTTCCTGCCTCAGCCCCTAAATAGCTGCTTTATTTATTTATTTATTTATTTATTTAATTTGAGATGGGGGCCCTTTGTTGCCCAGACTGGCCTCAAACTCTTGGGCTCACACAATCCTCCTGCCTCAGCCTCTGAGTAGCACGTGACTGCACCACTGCATCTGGCTCAGCTGTGTCTGTCTTTCTTTTTTCTTTTTTGTGAGACAGGGTCTCACTGTGCAGCTCAGGCTATCCTAAACTCGATATGTAGACCAGGCTGGCCTTGAACTCATACTGATCCTCGTGCCTCAGCCTCCTGAGCGCAAGGGATCACAAGCGTACATCACCACGCCCAGCTCAGCTGTGTGTTCTTGAACAAGTGACAGCTTCTGTGGGCTCAGTGGCCTCACCCACAGAACAGGGTTGAACAGCTCCTACTTCACAGGAGGTTGGTGAGGACCACATTTTTACATGCCTGACCCAAAGATGCCACTCCATAAATGGCTGCTGCCCCTGCTGTCTGGTACAGAGTTGTTGTTGTTGTTAGGTGCCGTCGAGTCAGTATCCGACTCATAGCAACCCTCATAGGGTTTTCAATGGCAGACTGTTTCGGGATTGCCTTGGGAGTGGATTGCCAGGTCCTTCTCCCATTGGTACAGAGTAGATGTCCCATAAACATCAGCTTCCTTCATTACATCCAGCAGGCTGACCTTCACCACTTCCCTTCACCTGACCCTCAACTTCCCTTTCCTCAAGGGTCACCAAGTTCAAGGTTAAACCATGGGGCGCCAGGGTCTCTAGGTCCGAGAATACAGACACCTCTGCTATGGGATCAGCCGCTGTTCCTTGTTCCTGAGCCATTACATCCCACCAGGGTGGTCCCCACAGATACTGTTTCCCTTCAGAGTTTGCAGTCAAGATACAAGCAGGGGACAGATGGATGTGTAAGAAGGGGGAAGCTGCAAGGCCCAAGTTTACAAATGCTCCAGACTCCTCCGTCAGGCTCCAGAGGAGGAGGCAGGGCAAGCAGGGTGACCTCCGGGAGGGCGGTGGGCTGGCCCTGGCACCAAGCACTTCATCCAAACATGGAGGAAGGGGGAGGCTGGGGCAGGGCGCCAGTGGGGGCAGGGATGAGGGGACAGAGAAAGCTGGTGGAGGGAGGCAGGAGGCTGTTTCAGTCTGCTGGAAAATAAGAAAATTGAGACAAAAATATCACAGCCGTGAAACTGGTTGGATGCCAAGTGAGCCAGATCTGTCAAGAATTCGACCCCAGTGTTAAGCCCCAGTGCTCGGGGCTGTCATTGACACCGTAGGGGTGGGGACAAGTAGGTCTTTAAATAGCTCAGTGTCTCAGAAGTGGGGGAGGCAGAATGTTAAATATGATGCCTGCTGCCATCCTGCCCCCTATCAGGGGCCAGAGTGTCTCACACCGTGCCTCAGGCACGGCCAGCCTGCCCTGGCTCACTCCTGAGAGAGGGAGCTTTTTCCATCATCAAAAAGCATTTCTTGATTTCCTGTCATTGCCTGTTCCACTGACTCTTTTCTGATCATAAGGAAGTCCTTCCTGAAGACTAACTGTTATTCTGCTGCAGGCTCAACCTATCTTTTCTTGTAGTTCCCCCTGCTCCATTAAGTGGAAGGGCCATAGTGTCCACAGCTTTGGCGGGCTCCCCAGCCCTGCCTGGCACCTGCTCAGCCCAAGCCCAGGCATAAACAGCAAGTCAAGGGCAGCCTTCTTGTGCTGAAGCGTCATTGCCCCACTGGGGGGCAGGGTCTCCTCATTTCCCAGAGAAAAGACTAGACACCCCTGCCCTACAATGGAACCCGGAGCTGGTGAGGGCCTTTCCACCTGTGCCCCAACATAATCAGGGGCCTCACTGGCTCCAGAAGACCCAGCCCAGGACAAAGTCTACTGCTGCACTCTCCAAAGGACTTGGGATCCCTCCTGCCTGCAGAAACACACACGGGGCTCAAGATCCAGTGTAAAACACAAAGTAGATGAGCTGGGTGTGACACGTTTGTAAGCCTAGCACTTAGTGGCAAAGCAGGAGGAGTGAGAGTTTGAGGCTACCTGGGCAACAAAGTGAGATTCTGTCTCAAAGCAAAAACAAACAAAACCCCCACAAAAATGCAAATTAGATCATCAAAGGGAAGTGGGTTCTGAGGCTACATTCCTTGAGAGCCTTGTGATGGCACAAGGGGTCCCATGACCCAGAACCCTATATTTTGTAGGGGGCCCTAAGACATAGACCCAGCTACCTTCCCTCTCCCACCCAACCATCCCCTGTTCCTTCCCTAAAGGCCCCTCATCACACTGGACCGCAGGATGCCTGGGGCTGTATGACCCCTCACCAAGATGGAAGCTGATTTACAGATATCATTGAACTGAAAGATCCAAGATTTAGGGAGATTAAGGCTGGAGTTGTAACGTGACTACTGGCCTCTGGCACATGTTATGCAGGCAAAAACTAGGGTCCTCTGAGGTCCCCTTAGACCTGTGGTCCAACCACACAGGCTCTGAGCTTTCTTTAGAGTCTAGCCAGAGCGTCCCTGTGTTCTTGAAGAGGGGTGGAGGAAACATGGTAGCACAGGCTCCAGGCCCAGACAAACAGTGGCCCAGGAAAGGGATAGGTATGACTTCCTCAATTTCTCTGCCCCTCCTACTTTCTAGTTCAGAACCAAATTTCCTTCTTTGTTGGTTGTGGTGGTGTACATCTGCAATCCCAGTGACCTGTGAGGTGGGGGCAGGAGGATTGTGGGTTCAAGGCCGGAGGAAGACTGTGTAATTAAGCGAGACCCTGTCTCAAAATAAAAAATGGATTGGGGGTGCAGCCCAGTGGGAAAGAAATTGAAAAGTATGTGAGAGGCCCTGGGTTCAACCCACAAGTATGGAAAAAAAAATTCCCTTCTTTGCAAGAGGCCTACACAGAAAGTAGGAGCTCTGTTGTACTTGTGCCCATGACCACGTCTGCTAATGCCAGGCCTCTGGCTACAGCAGAGTCCCAGCCCCAAGCCAGGTGCTCAGCCCTCTCTGTTCCATGTCATCTCACAGCCACATGCAGCCAGGCTGACTCAAGACTGCCTGTCTAGGTCCCAAGACTTCACTCCTGAGCCCCAACTTAGAATGCCTGAATCCCGTCTCCTCTCCCTACGTATGTCCATGTCCAAGCTTTACGGGAACACAAGTCCCCAGGGACACCTCTCCTCCCCAGGCTTCCCTGGCACATTCCCCAACTCCCAGGGATCTTGACCTGGACATTTCCGGGATCTGCCTGCATCCTGACTCTGAGGCTGGCTGGACCACAGCTCTCACTATGCTTCATGCCCTAGGGTTTCACTCTCATTGAGTTGAAAGATTCAAGATTTGGAGAGATCAAGGCCAGAGCTATGACATGACCTCTGGCCTCAGGCATCTGTCACACAGGCAAAGGCTGGGATCCTCTGAGGTCCTCTCAGATCTGTAGCCCAACCACAAAGGCTCTGAGCTCCCTTTAGACAGTCCATTCAGAGCATCTGCTGTGGGCAGCAAACCCCATCGCTACACACAGCAAATGCTCAACCAGTACCCATCCCAGGTCATGGAGGCAGCCCAGGCTGAGCACAAGGTCCTGGAGTCAGATGGCAATGGAGGCTGACTCCGACTTTTCTGCTTGATAACCTGTCAGGTTTTAACCTGGGCCATGGTTTCCCCTTCTGAGCCTTACTCCAAGTTCACAGGAGTACCATGAAGCAATGAGGAAATGAATGTACAGGGCTTACCACAAGCCCATCACAACATGGCTCATGGTTCCTTAACTCTAGTTATTTTTATTAAAAAAAAATTGGGGGCGGGGATAGGGTCTCCCTATGTAGCCCAGGCTGACCATGAACTCTCAGTCCTCCCGCCTTAGCCTCCCAAGTGCTGGAATTATAAGCGTGTGCCACGCCCAGCTCTTCCAGAACTCTTCATGATTATTATTAGTATTTGATGAGAGGGAAGTCCTGGGAGGAACAATATTTCCTAGAGGCGTGGCAGCCTCCCTCCCTGCTCATCTCCCAAGTCAGCTTCAGCTTGGACTTCTCGGTACCCCCACTTGTAGGTTGTCCTCAGGTCCTCAGGGACCTCGGGTGTCTAGGTCCAGGGGCACCCTTCCATTCTCTCCTGTCCGTCCAGCAACATTCCTGTCCTGTTCTGTCCTGGGGATACCTCAGCCCCCAGTCTCCTAGTTTCTCACCTATCCCCCTGGCTGCTCCTTCTGTCCCCATGGCTGGCTCAGCCTCCTCTATCCACCTATTAAGTTTTGGGGTTCCTCAGGACTCTGGCCTAGATCCCTTCCCTTCTCACTAGTTCCCCCTTGGGGACCTCATCCAGCTTCACAGCTTCTGACATCGTCTCAGATGCAGGACTATAGGAGTCAGGGTCAGCCTTGGAAACTCTCTCCTCCTCTAATCCCTGCTAGAGCTTTCCATGGAGCCCAGATGGTAAGAGAGGGGCCTCTGAAGGCAGACACCTGCACTTGATCCTGGCTCTACGACCTAGGCCTGGCCCTTCACCTTGGTAGCCCATGGTTCTCTCATCTGTGAACTAGGAAGAAGAATACCTACACCTCACAAGCTTGTTATGGGATGAATAAGGTTAGTATATATAAAATGCTTACCATCCATGGAGCCTGGCATACAGTGCAAGCATTTATTAAATAAATAAAATAAATAAATAAATTTTTTCAGTACTTGGGGTTAAACCCATGACCTTGCACATACTTTTCAAGTGCTTACACTGGGCTGCACCCCCAGGCCTTTTTTATTTTTCTTTATTATTATTATTATATTTTTTTTGCAGTACTGGAGGTTGAACCTAGGGCCTTGCGCTTGCATGCTTTGCAAGTGCTGGGCCACTGAGCTGCTGTCTCCAACCCATTTTTAAACTTCTTTTTGAGACAGGATCTTGCTAAATTACGCAGATTGCCTCTGGTCTCGAACTTGTAATTCTCCTGCCTCCTCCTCCTGAGCCGCTGGGATTACAGGTGTGTACCACCAGGCCTGGCTCATTTTTCATCTTGAGGTTGTTGTTGTTGTTGTTGTTAGGTGCCGTCGAGTCGAGTCCGACTCATAGCAACCCTATGTACAGCAGATCGAAACACTTGCCGATTCTGTGCCAGGCAAACCATCTTATTTATGTTTAAGCCCATTGTTGCAGACACTGTGTTAATCCATCTGGTGGAGGGTTTTCCTCTTTTCCGTTGACCTGCCACTCTTCCAAA